>CM024239.1:987875-1046392 GCA_013421045.1 Propylea japonica | reverse complement strand
CTCTTATGTTGGCTGCCGTCAAGGTTACGCCACCCATAGAGTAAGTTTGGTTTGCGCCGATACATTACACTGGCATGATATTAATAGTTCTATAACTGCCCATATTGGCATTGCGATCTTAAGTCCAGATCAGTGCCCTATTACCGCCCAGGCCAACATAGGCTATGGCCAAGGGGCGGAACAATTTTCGGGGAATAAAAAAAATGTCTTTAAACTCCTCTACAAAAATGTAGAAATAGCCTCACTGGTCGGTGAGATATGAAGCTTGCAACAGCATGAACCACGAACTGGAAAGAAGTTGTCGCAACTTTGAGTGAAAACATCTCTTGAAACCGCAATAATGTTTCGCTGTATGGAGTACAATTTTGGAAAGACTTGTAAAGTGAGCAAAGCAATACAGAAAGTTGACGTTGGTATAGATGAAGTAGTTTTGTATTATGAGTCATTGGTTGACTATATCATAAGATGAAGGGATCCATTTGATCGATTTACGGAGAGAGCGAAGATCAATTCTGGATTTGAGAAATATCGAAGTGAAGAAAGAAGAGCCACAAACAAGAACTGTTCCTGCTGTCGAAACTCGAGTCGGTCATACTGTTTTGAGTGGGAGGGAAAACTTCAGAGTAGAGGTTTATCTTGTCATAATGACTATCTAACAAGAGAATTGAATGGGACGTAAAAATTGCTCAAGGGTTTTGTTGCAAAGTTCTCCTTTTGGTTAAAATTGCAATCGATTAGTTCTGAAGAATTAGGAGTAGAGGTTATATCTCATCTCTAGTTTTCCCACGATTCAGATGAAAAACTTCACGACGATATTTGCACTTCATATCCTACTCAGCTCAGTTAAAACAACCTCCAAAAAACTCTACACAAGATGAGTACCTTCATTAGAAGTGATAAAAGCTTAGTGCAAGTGTTTCCCTATATCGTATTACAATTAGAATGTATGTTGCACTTTTGCAACGAAACTGTTCAGCAGAAATGTAGTTTTCAGCCATGACGAGAATTTATCGTATTTGCGATCTCTAGACCATTGAATTCTCTGGCCGTTTTGTGCATTGGAGCACAAATTGTTGCAACAATTAACGAAAAGAATGCAAGAAGGAAACCTTTATTACTTTGTGATGAAAACTGTGATTTACTATGAAATAAATACTCTGAAACATTAGATTGTTTTATTTCCAGATAGAAAATTGTCTTAATCAACTTCAGCGAAAATCGCGTATTAAAAAATTTTAATTTTCTAAAAATCTCTTTACTCAGAGAGGCGGTCAATTGTTTTTGGCCTAGGGGAGGAAAAGAGTTTGATTCGGACTGGTCCAGATTACAATTATTGGGACAAATAATACCGATCGCGGCGCTGCAATCGCCGAATCAGCTGTTCCCGAAACGAGTTTGTTTCGTGCACGTTTTAAGCAAAAAACACGAGAGATTCTGGTGTTTCTCAAGTGTTTCAGTTGATTTATTTCGTCTTTGGACTGAAAATCGTGAAAATGGATCTATGAAATAATTTATTAAGTTCAGACAAGTGGTTCAGATCATATTCATCGAGGACGATATGTAGAAAAATATTCATTTTCAGGCATTTACCCTTGTCAACTGCAGAAGGAAGATTAACCTTCAAACTTGGCTCATTTCAAAGATAAAAAATGTATCCTGATATGATCAGTTATTTGTGGAAACAAAGAGTCCTGCTTCAGGGATCAAATCATATTTATAATATTTATTCTTCAATATATAGAAAGCAAAAAAATGACCATATTTGTTATTGATATGGAAGCCGTTGATTCCATGATGATTTCATATATAGAAATGAAAGACTTGAAATGAAAATTAACAACTAAATTTTAATTATCCACAACGTAAAAAACTATTTTTTATTAGATACAAACTAGAAAAATATATTAATATTTTGTCGTAAGTAAAGCATTTACCATTCAACACAATCCAACATCCTGGTATAGAAAAAACTTAATTATCTATAAGAAACTGATGATTAATTTTACAATACAGAATTAAAGTAAGTATGTGTATTTCTGGTTTCTAAAAAATAGTGAATAGTGCAGATAAGCAGTTAACTCTACTACTTGTCTCATATAAAAAAACGAAAGATATACCGCAAATGAAAGAACACCTAGATCCTATGTTTTTAGCCAAGTGATATGATTTCAGGGCATTATTCATAAAAACTTGAGTATCACAACAATTTTGTCCTGACGAGTAAGAGTAATCTTCATCTGTTTTCCTTGACGAGTGAATTGGAAATATATCCAATAATGTACTATATTTCTTCCTCAAGTCCAAATATGAATCCTGAAACTGACTAATATCTTTGTGTTCTTGACTTTTGCTGCACTTTACGTCTAAAATGCTTCCTCTACACCATTTCCAAGTGTATTTCAGAAAGCGGTCAATGTATTTCAGAATAGTCAATTGTAGTTCAGAAAGCGTCAATTGTATTTCAGATTAGTCAATTGTATTTCAGAAAGCGTCACTTGTATTCAGATTAGTCAATTGTATTTCAGAAAGCGTCAATTGTATTTCAGATTATATCATATGTATTTCAGAACCGTCATTTGTAATTCAGTGATGTTTCTGAAATACAATTGACGATTTCTGATATACAATTGACTAATCTGAAATACAATTGACGCTTTCTGAAATACAATTGACTATTCTGAAATACAATTGACGCTTTCTGAAATACAATTGACTATTCTGAAATACAATTGACGCTTTCTGAAATACAATTGACGCTTTCTGAAAACACTTGGAAATGGTGTAGTGCATACTGGTGATCAACTGATAAAATTTTATTTTCATAACTATCATCCTATAAAATGGGGACCGTTGAAGGAACTTTTTAAAGCTGCCTCCATAAACACAGCAATTAGTGTTCTTCATGTATTCTCTTTAGGCATCTTTAAATCAGATTAAAACCAACTAACTTGGCAAATTATAATAAAACACACAACACAAATCTCCTCTCCATTCTTTTCTTAGGCATAAACAATCGAATCTCATATCCCGCGTTTACGAATACATACTCGTTCGGGATAGTTCTACGTAACGCCGCTAGGGTCGCATAGAGTTGTATTTTGCTCAATAGCGAATAAGTTGAATACTTTTCAAAGCTGTTTACTTTTTACTCCGGGGTCTTACTCAACTTCACTCCAACAATTTAATGTACGAATTTCTAAAAGCTCACATGCAGATTAGAACCATCGACTATCGTATTCCTAGCCTAGTCGAAACATATTTATGAACTGCTTGGTATGCAGAATGTACTCTGCGACAGTCGAGTACGACTGGCGCCAAGGCGGAGCTGGAAAAGAACAATGCAATGCGAGCCAGACGTGACTTATTACTAGGAAACGGACAAAACGAACGCTTCTAATCCTGATCTTACTTGTTACTTCATAGAATTCCGTCATTGAGAAGTTGTATTGGGAAACGGAGTGCGTGAAATGTACATTACCGGAACCAAAAGGATGGATAACAATATTTTACAGCGGCGATATGTTGGAGGAATTGCCAAGAGGCCAAGAAGCCTACTTATACAGGGTGTTTAGGGAAATATAGGAATAGTTGCGATGACAGGCATCTGAAAATAAGAATTGCAACTAGGCGGACATTCGTAAACTATAATATGACATGGAAGGATTTGGTTGCATTGTTTATGTGTACCTATATCTGCTTCATTAAAATTTGGATTTTTCATCAATATTTCAGAAATCTATAGTGAGAGTGTATTACTGTGTATATTATATTTTTATTTTCTGTGAAGACGGTAGGTGTGATCAGCCATAGTGAAAGATGAATCAGGTTAAAAGACTGTTGAGGAAATTAAAGAAAACAATTCTGTTTGTTGAACAGTTGAATTAACTTCAATTTATTATATTCAAACAGTCCTTTTTCTCTTCACGAGAGCATTCTTCAGTAGGTTTTTCTTTGTTTAGACTTCCTGTCTCAACGTTCAGTTCTACTACTAAAAACTAGAACATTCGGTCGTTTCCCCTTTCTGGTCGTAAAGCCAGGAAGATTTCTGGTAGGGCACAACAGTATTTTTCAAAAACTACCACTGTTATGAACCTGTTATTACCCAATGAATATAATTTAACCAACAAGTTTTGTGTAATCCGTACTATCTCGTACTTTAAAAATAATCGTCATCTACAAAATGCATAGAGCAAACTTTCATATTTCCTCTGACTGGTTTACCGATTTTAAGTTTCAGTTGCCAGGCTTTTCGTCGATCCATCACCACTTGTGTCACTTTACTCCTCGATTTCCCTTTACCAAACGCAAATTTTATCCCTAGCTTGAGGAAAGGCATGGAAATGTTTATATATTTGGAATTCTTTTTTTCTCAAGAAGAACACTGAGGAACTGAACAATAGCGATTTGAATTAATTATACTTAAAAAATAATAATAATGTTAAATATTCACAGAAATCATGACAAGACAATGCAAAATGGAATCATGTCAATATTAAAGGTTTCTCAGATCGTCACCAGAGGGCGTATCGCGTAGCTTGATTTGCCTATTCCTTGTCAAAAATAGGCTGGGTCATTCATATCTATGTACTTCTATTTTGAGGCATCCCTGCTTATACGGGTTTCTTTGAGTGCACTAGTCTGCACTGACACTACACTGGTTTACATAGAATGGGCATTTCATTGTTCTTTGTACCAATGGAACACAAAAAATTGCACCCAGTTCTCTCAATGGATAACGCTATAAGTTACAGTCATCTAATGAATGAGCTGAAAAGGAGCTTTCAATTTTTTTCGTTTAGAACCCAAAAAACTAACCAGTATGAAATCCAGTAATGCAATGCGAGTCCAAGGGCCTATTGCACCAACATGCTTCGGAACTTTTCACTTAGCACTTTGCATTCTGACAAATTTCAAAAGTGAAAATTAACTATGTTGACCACAACATTTCTCCCGAAATTTAATTTCTGCGAAGTACTTTTCACTTTACACCTGAGTTTACATTGTACTTTTCAATTATGATGCGTCTAGTGGAACGTAATATCATTTGAAAAGTGATAAGTTGCAAAGTATTTGGTGCAATAGGGCCCAGACGTGACTTTTAATAGGACACGGAGGAAACGAACGACCCATCCAGGTGCCGTATTCTCGACAAGTGATCTTTCCAAAACGACTACGAATTTTTATTGCGCGTTGTTCATTTTGCAGGTAAAAGGGGACTCGCGCAATGAAGTTCGTATATGCATTGAAAGATCACTTGTCGAGATACGGGGCCTGAATTATGATCTGAATGTTACTTTCATAGAATTCCGTCATTGAAAACTGAAAAGTGTATTGGGAAAAGGAGTGCGCGAAATGTAGGTACAATACCGGCAACAAAACGGATGGAATAACAATCATCTTACACAGCGATATGTAGAGGAATGCCAAGAGACCTGCTTATACAGGTGTATAGGAAATTCTTTTATATCAACTTTATTTGAAGACACCCCTGCTTATGCTTTCCCTTGAGTGGACTAGTGTTGCACTGACACTACACAGGTTTTTCATTGAATGGGCATTTCATTGTTTTTTTTGTACAATAAAACACAAAAAGAGCACCCAGTTCTCCCAATGGAAAATCCTATTAGTAACAGTCCGCTAATTAACGAGCCTGAAAAATAGTTTTTATTTTTTTTTGCTTCAAAACCGAAATACCAGTATGGAAATCCATCAATGCAATGCGAGCCAGACTTGACTTTTTCTAGGAAATGGACAAAATGAACGCTTTGAATCTGAGCTCATTATCTGACTTGTTACTTTCATAGAATTCCTTCATTGACGATTGTTTGTCGGACGATAGTAACCTACATATAGTTTTTTTTTCCTCAGATGGTCTATTGATAAAAATTATTTTATTTGTTGAGGTTTGTTTTCGAATAAAGCTTGAAATACTTGGAAAGCTTTCTCCACCAACGTAAGATCGAAGATTAAATTTTTTGTTGCATTTGGCATGAGGCTCTGGTCCTGGATTACAATATTCGTTTTCCCAATATAAAAAATGACTTCTAGTCTGAGGCTTTCAATTTTCTCAAGGATAATTTACGATGGTTGTCGACAATTTATTCTGGGGGTTGTATCCAAAGATATTCTATGTAGAATATTTTGGTTGTATTATATCTCTCGAAATGTCTGAGTTATGAAAAATTATATGAAATGAATACCTTGCGCCATCTATGAACGAGTAGCCAAATTAAATCCCTCCAGCGCTTATGTTTTTATAGTGTTGGTAGTTGCTCTAGACTGTTTTATGTAACTCTAGTTGTCCAATGTAGTTCGGGGAGTTAGGAACAGAGGGAGCTTTGGTTTAGATGTGCCCATTCATACATCAATTTGAATTTTACTACGAATTCATGCGCACGAATTGAGAAAGTAAAATGTTGCTAAATAGTGTAGACGAAGATGGGGATATATTAAAAAGAAGAAGCAAATAGTGAAGTTGACCAAAACTCCCTCTGTGAGCTAACTCTCCGAACTACACTTCATTGGACAACTAGAGTTACATAAAACAAAGGCTCTAGATGTCTAGATGACCAGAATTACAGCGACTATATGAGCTAGAATGGATGTATTACAGTGACCACATAGTCACTGCGGGAATTATACAGTTCAAATACCAGATGGCACCATTGCACATAGACTAATCAATGCACGGTTTTGCCTACCACCAGTGATTCATAGACCCTACAGTGACATTTTGTCAGTCACTATCATAGACAACATAGAGATAGGCAACTCCCGGCTAAATTTTTGTCACGAGGAACAGCGCCATCTATTGTCGGTGTTCTAGTACCAGGCGAGTTATTGTCAGCACCCTCTTGTGGCTTTATTTACAATCACGTTTCGGTTTTCGAATTAATAACTAAGACCAAATTCTCGAATAATTTTCAATAAATTTGGAAACAATAATCAGATTTATTTCCAAACCATTAAAATTCACTCGAAGGTGTAAAAGATTAGGGTTTCACAAAAATAAACTCAATATATAAAATATTTATTTATTGAATGGCAAAAAAAAACCTTATATTGGCAAAAATTAATGCATTATACAATGCACATCAAACAATAGACATATAGTAATGAAATTATTAATAAATATATAGTGCGTTCAAAAAAATTCGTGCTCAAGTAAGCTGTGGATTCTATTTTTCCTAAGAGTATTTTTTGAACGCATGTTATAATGAAAATCAGTGAAATGTACAAATAACAGAATCAGTACTTAGAAAATTTGACAATGAATGTATCATTGAAAATTATATTTAAAATCATAAGAATAAGAAACATTCTTATTCAAGATAATTATTCATAAAGACATTCATTCACTCTTGGAGAATCTCCCATCCTCAATGTTTCAGGAACATCTATAGCAGTTCCAGGAACATTTTCTGAGTGTCGTAAAGCCATCAATGGTTGTGATATCCTAGTTCTACTATAAGTTTTATTGGGAACAGTAAAGGCAAGTCTTTTCACTTCTGGTATATTTGGGGGTGCTGCTGCTCAATCCAACTCTTGTGCTAACCCAGCGTCTCTACAACCCATTGGCTCCAATCTAGATGTTGAAGGTTGTATAATTGATGATCCTGCAAATAATTAGTATCAATAATATATACTGACAACAAAGCTTCTGTCACGGCACTCATTTCAGAGGAGTAGGCTTGAGGACTTTCATCAAGACAAAGTGTATAATGAAAAAAAACAATGAAATATTACATTGAAGTACATCATGAGAAACTGTTGATTACCTGGTAACTTAAGTGTTGGAAAAGAATATTTAATGAGAGTTTTTCTGGGGCAAAAACATTCTCAGTAAAAGATCTTCACAGACAAAAAATTAATTGGATGATCAGAGTTCCTCACATGTTCGTTGCCTATTCTTTCTAGCCAAACTCTTTGTATACTCTCAGGTCTTGGGATGTGGAAGCTATGAAAATATACATTAATCAATATAACATCAAAAACTCAAACTAAAAACATACCTTTCACAGTTGTACATATACGAAAGTGAAACAAAAAAGATGTAGATACTAAGGAAATCAATATTCACCTCCAGCAGTCATTTATAACTACAAAAAAGATTAGTCAATACACAACATGTAATGTGTTCGATTTCTACTCTTCTATTTGTGACTACTAAAGAATAATCACTCTAAATTGTTGAACTTACAAATGTTTTAGAGAAATACAAAATTATTTCTAGACTATTCTGCTGAAAATGTATTATGTATACCCAAAGATCAAACTTTGATGTATACCTAATGAAGTTTTATCAAAGAAATTAAATTCATGTTACCATTTTTTTCTCTCGTTGCTATTATAACATCTTGGAACACAACAATACTTCTTGGCATGGTGGATTTAATGAAATGTAGCAAAATAAAATGAGGAAATTGAATAGACTGTACTTACACTTACGGCTACGAGATAAATGAGGGAGTGTAATGGTGAGCCATGAGCCCCATAAATTTCATTTTAGTTCAGACACAGACAAATCTGTTTACTTTCTTTCACGTTGTACTAAGTATCGTTCAACATCATTTATTCTTCATACTTCTTGTACTGAAATAACTCAAATTAGTTAAATATTCAAGCATTTAAGTGGAAACTAACCTATCCGCCATATTTACATACTTGACATTATAGACATATGACATATCATTATTTTCACTTTCACTGACAAATTGAAACCGTGATTATCATTGCATAGTAGAAATCTGCTATAATATATATATATATATATCATTTTTACATTCGTAACAACTAATAGATGGCAGTAGCTCACATTGGTTCACGTCATTACTTAGAGAGTTTCACCCCCCTGGAGAGTACTTTAGACGGCTGTGCTTATAGTCCGTTCACGAAAGGTTGAGAACATAGTAGGGTGTTTTTATTTATCTGAAGTTGGCAGTATTTACTGTCATAAAGTAAAATAAAA
Source organism: Propylea japonica (assembly GCA_013421045.1). Lineage (NCBI taxonomy): Eukaryota > Metazoa > Arthropoda > Insecta > Coleoptera > Coccinellidae > Propylea > Propylea japonica. The sequence goes on along the minus strand of CM024239.1, from coordinate 1,037,424 downwards.
TCAACGTTGCCGAATGAACTCGGCCTCGTCCGACGAGCTTGCGAGTTATCAGAGAACTCTATGCAACATTGCGTATCAATCTGACAAGAAAATAAAGAACATACCTAAATTTAATATACACAGGAATATGCCAAATTTCCATGGCGCACCGACTGCTCAACCTTTCGTGAATGACTATAGAGAGTTTCACCCCCCGTCATAGAATATTTATGTTCTGTGTAATAGACCCTACAGTGACAAGTTGTCAATCACTGTAATAAACCCAAAGATATTTTACAACAAATATTTGTAAAATATCTTTGAATAGGCCCTATCCCTGCCTGCCACCTAGTATTCTGATTATGAACCTAGACAAACTATTATATGTTGTCTACCATTGTGGAATGAATACAATACTCTCACAAAAGGGTAAAAAACACTAGTGTTTCAGATTTTTTAAACAAATAATAAAAATCACCGTGATATAATTTTCCGAAATCATGTAAGATGTTTTCCAACAATCTTCAAATCGTGTGGACTTATACAAAGGTTGCCGCTTCTGATAAACATCATTGCTTCTTTCTAATTTCTATAATGTAATCATCGATGTCGATTTCTTTACCAAATAAACAGAACATTTCGTTCATTGAGTTTTTTCATTTTATTAACAATTAAAAATATTCTTTCACTTGGTCTTGATAACACTTCAATCATTTCGCCAAAATTAACCCAAAACTAATCTAAAACCACTACTTACAACTAATCAGCAGTCAAAATGAGTAATAAGGAAAGTAATGATCCCTCATATAGAACTCTCAGTTACTATTGTATTAAAATTTTTATTCAGACAAAAATTCTGTACAGCTATCACAGGTTTTGTCAGTTGTATTTTGGATATAAAATAATGAAAACAAACAATTTGCTATGAAAAGATAATAAGTAAAATTATGCTACCTTTACACAAAACTTATAGAGTAGTTCGTACTCCATATTGGAACTTGATTTAAATAAGAAATTTCTAATGTAAGTGGTACTATCACATTTGTGAGCTACATCTAAAATGATAAATAAAACTTTATCCTTGCTAAAATTAACATAAAATCATTTTTGTTTTAAAAAATTGAATTGGTTGTCCACCACCCAATTCAAGTTGGCTTAAGAAAATAAAAAATAAATAATTGAAACAAAAACAATAAGTACTAAATACTCAGCCAAACAACAATTTGGTTGTAAGTACAAGTACTAAGTTAATCACCTAAAAATCGATATTCATTGTACTTCCAATAAATAAAGAAGGTTAGATCAACAAGTTATTTACATAAAAACAATTACATAGTTGATTGAAAAATATAGAAATGAATAGAAGTACCTAGCATATTTTAATTTAACACTGAAGGAATGAAGACAGAGAAATCGATTTTCATTGATAAAATTATTAAATATATCATTGATTCAAATCTGTAATGAACCAAATCATTTGAGCCTTAAACTGTTAAAGTTGCTATCCTATCTTTACAGAAAATATTAAAGTTCTGTCAAATTCAATAGATCATAACGATATTCTCTTGAACATAATTATGTAGGCAGTGCAAAAAGTGGATATGCTCCCAAAAAATTTTGGTCCTTACCACAATGGCTCAATAAAGTGTTTTCATAAATTCCAAGAAAGTTGCATGACATTATTTTTTACTCATACTTCCAATGACTTTATTCGAAATATCACTAGGCAAAGTTGAATAAGGAGGAAAATAAGTATCAAAATATGTCAACAGCTTTCGAGAAAATAGCTATTCATCTGTTTATTTAGGTTTGATAGCAACCAATATTTTCATTTTCTTTAGTCAATATTTCTCACATACATTTCAATTAAGACATTTGATGCCCAATGAAAATCACTCGACTTCCTCATCATTCCGTATATTAATATTTTTTTCTTTATCACATCCAAGTGGAGAAAATCCTTCAAACGAGAAATTGATTTGAATACTTTTTGGAGGTCACAGCCCATTTGTTTCAACTGGATCAATAAGTCAGACCTAGGTCAATAGTCCTCCACTTTCTCCATATTTGAAAGCAGCATCTTCTTGTCTTCATTTCTACTTGAAAGATTTTCTGCAATTTGGAGGCTCATAGCAAGGCTGTAACAAAGTATAATCATATTAGAATAGTATATATATTATAAGGATTAAAAGTGCATCTTTTTTTTACGAGCAATATTTGCAGTTGCGAGGCGCAGCCGAGCGAATGCAAAATTGCGAGTTAAAATAGGCACTTTTAATCCGATATATATACTATTTTTTCTCCAACCAAGTCAAATTACAATAAAATTGGTTTTAGTGAAAAATCGTTCATAATTTGGTTATGAATTTGAACACAGAATCATACAGTGATTGTCAGTAGACTTCAAATCATTTACAAGGATTAAAGTACCGTTTTTAATCCTAGGATTAAAGTTTGCTAAGTACGAGTGAATTTTGTACGGTAAGAAAATCTATGACTTTGCACCTGAAAAGAGTACAAAAATGTCAACATTTTTTGATGGTTGAGAAAAATATTTTTTTTGCAAGAAATGTGAAAGAAACATAGGTATCTGTTCACGAATTTTAAATACATATCTTGAACCTTTATTGTAAAATTATTAATTAATAATGCTCATAGTCGATGCTCCCTCAGATCTCGTACTCAGAAAGATCTTAGCCTCGTATTCACAGTTCGCCCTGAGGGTTAGTGAGAGTTTGTATCGCCCTTGGCTTGAGTTGAGGTCACCTTTATGACTAGTATTCATAAGGCAATACAAACTCTCATGAACCCTCAAGGGCGAACTATGAATAAGAGCCTAAGATCTTCTTGAGTACGAGATCTGACGGAGCATCGACTATGAGTACGGGATTAGTCTTTCGAGAGTTAACGGGTTCACGGACGGCTCCACGGACAGAATTGACCACTGATTCGTCATCAGTGAATCGAACCTTATCGTTCGAGACCGTTTTCTACTCAAAATTCGAAAATAACAAACATTTGGACACTCGTGAAATGAGCGCTCAAAAAACCAAAAAATTTATTGAAATTTTTAAGTTTCGATGTAATTATGCTAACACATACGAGGAATTTATTAGATAGATGCAGATTGATACCGTAAAGTTCTGAGGATATTTAGATTTGAATTATCATTTTTCAATAGAAAGTGCAGAAGTTTTTGATATGTATAATGTTGTTTACAATAGAAATTGGTATGATTAATGTATTTGGGTAAGTTTTCGCTTTTGAGTCGCTGCTTTTTCAAATTATTTAAATTATTGAATATATGACTCTGTCCAAAAGAGACATATCTTCTTATCTACTTGAATAGTAAAAACAGATGAATATACTTACTGTTTCACAGATATTCATATTACAACAATTCTCTATCGTAATCTCGCACTGTTGAGCGTGCGGTCTTTCAGTCATGGACGTTGAAGAGTTCTTATTTACAATATACCTCCTTCTGATTTTTGGGTTTGGCTTCCTTCGGAGATACACAACAAGAATACTAAGCACTACGCATCCTAATAAGGCAGTTAAGGCGATGCAACCGAGGGAAATGAAGATAGGATCCTGGAGGTAATTTATATAGTTGATTGTGTCTTCTTGGGCCAAAAGAGCTTGACTCTTTATGTCAGCTAAGTTCACAGTCCTTTTGTTACAACTGCAAAAAAACACACAATATCAAATTCTGCTCCTGTAACTATAACTCATTCAATATAAGTTTTTATAACAGATAAACAGAGGTCACGAATGATGCTGAATGATAATGCAAATCAAAACTGAATCAATTAATGCAAAATATGCAATTATCATTCTTGAATGAAGAGAAATTTTTATCCAAAAGTCTACAAACATTTTAAGTCTACAGATCTTTCTCTTCAATAGATTATGCTTATGCCGGATCCCACTGGCGCAGCTAGGGGGGGGCTTTGGTGCTGCAACCCCCCCCCCAAAAATTAAATTTCTTCGTTAATCCTTTCTTCTGTTTTTTTTACTTTCGTATTTGGTGTATCATCAAGAATTGTTTAGTTCAGCCCCCCCAAAGCAAAATCCTGGCTGCGTCACTGCCGGATCCAAACGGGTTTTTATGTGACGGTTGGCTATGGAAATTTGGCATATCCCACTGTGTATATTAAACTTTTAGGTTATGTTATTTATTTTAATGTCAAATTGATAAGCAATGTTGTCAATATTGCATAGAGTTCTCTGATAACTAGAAGGCTCGTCGGACGAGACCGGGTACTTTCGGCAACGCTGACTTTGTTTTACGTTATGACAGCAAATACTGCTAACTTCAGATAAATAAACAAACGCCTTCTATGTGTTCAAACTTTCGTGAACAGACTATATATTAAGCTAATTGAAAATAACCGCCGATTCTCGACGAAATCCCCACACACAGTCGGTATGGCACGACAACCGATGGACCGTCGTGACAAAAATCAAGCATCGTCAGTTATTTTTTTTTTCGCCAAACTCACTGGTTTTTGGCGCTTTTGCCGGGACAGTTCTTATCGCCGTGATACGTGCGGATGAAAAATATCGAAAATTTGAAATTTCTCAAAAAAGTCCATGTTATTTTATAATTCTTGTTATTACTACATTTAGTTCTTCAACTGAATTAAGTATTGTGAAATTAATAAATTATGTGAAAAACGAATATTTCAGTTAGATAAACATCGACTTCGCAACTGACCTAAGTGATCTATTTTATGCAAAAAAAATCGACACCAATACCTCACAGTGGAGGCAAAAAATCAGTAGAAAATCTGGCGTGAAAGCTTGAAATAATCTATTCTTTTCAATAACGTATTTTTCACTTACTTGCAATAATTTTGACCTTGATCACTATTGTTCATCCCCCTTTGGCTGCAGTAAAAATCACATATACTATCTATAACAACATTCTCTTCACACCTTGAACCTTTGAAACCTTCAGGGCAACTGCAACTCAGTTCTTGTTCTCCTGGAAAAAATGAGCATCGTCCACCATTCATACAATAACCATCGCAGTCCTTTTCACATCTAGGACCTCCTGTACCGTGAGGGCAGTGGCAATAAGGATACCCTTGACTTGTTAAGCGGCAAGAGCCCACAAGGCAATAATTATGGCACAAGGATAATTCACAGAACACCCCACTGTAGCCTTTTGAGCATCTGCATACTCCGTTTTCCATAGTTCCATTTATACATTGCATTTCTTTTTTTACGGTCTCATCTTCTTTGTATATTTCGAAAGTTTCTTCCACAGGCTCTGTGTAACGTTCATAAGCTTCCTCAAGTTGCTTGCATTCAGGTAAAGTTCTTATTTGACTCTTTTTCGCTATAAGACCCATGGGTTTATCCTCGAAACTTCTAATTTGCATGGGTTGGCCTTTAGCCTTGAGGTTGAATTTCCAGAGAGCATTTCTTCGAAAATCGGTGAAGTAGAGATACTCATTTTTGATTGCTACAGCGAAAGGTTCAGCATTGATGCCTTCATATATGATTTGTCTTTGTTTTCCTTCTAAATTTGTACTTTCTATTCTGTAATATATGCCTCCTCGCATATCAGCCCAGTATATTCTTTTTGTTTTGTAATCTATGGTTATTCCTGCAGGCAAACCCAGGTCTGAATCGACTATAACTTCTCTCTTGTCAGAACCTATTTTTGCCCTTTCAATTGAGGGTTTTTTTCGGTTCGAGTTTGTCCAATAGATGTATCTGAAAAAGGTAGGGATATTAGGATTTCATTTTCAATATGATGGTGGAAAAACAAACCTTCTGCAAACATCCACAACAATGTCTTGTGGCCATTCTTCTTCAAAAGCAAAGAGAATTTGTGATGGAGTGTTTTGGTTGATGAGGGATATAAAGTTGATGGTTTGATTTTTTAAATCTGTCCAGTAAAGTATATCATCTATTGGGTCGATAGCTAATCCCTGGAAATAAAATACATTGTCAAGCCAAAAATATAAGACCAATTGAAGTGAGGAACTATAGTTGAAGAAATTTCGTGGAAATACAACTTGAAAGATTTTGAATTGAACAATTTTGACCAGGTCACAATAAAATCAATAACATGAAAGTGTATTATTAGGGCTATTTCCATCATTTTCTTCAGAAAAGCATCTTTCGTCACTCTTTGAAAATGATTGTTGCTTTTCTGAAAGTTAAAAGTCTTATCTAAGTGTTATTTCTGACCACGGCTGCGAATGCCACCGAAACGTTGAAAAGAAGAAGCAACAGTGATGGAAATAGCCCAAATAAATGTTCCATCATCAAGTTTTCCAGTCTTCAAAAAGTACCATATACAGGGTGTCCGGTAAACCTTGTACAATATTGAAACTGGTGATAGACCAGGTCATGACTGTTCAGAATATCACAATTTCACCTCAGTAAAAATATCACCATTTTCGAGATAATGGGCATTTCCTGAATATCTAGAAAATCGCTACCTCACCTTCGTTTTTTGATTTCTTGAAAATGTATCAAGTTCTGAAAAACTGTTTGTACTTCTGAAAGCATCACTCATCATTAATCTTCAGCAACAAAGATACTTGAATTAGTCTCAATTTGTAGACATAGCACTCAAAAAACGGAGGGAGGTGGTGATTTTCTAGATGTTTAGAAAATGACCATTATCTCGAAATGGTGATATTTTTACTGAGGTGAAATTCTGATATTCTGAACAGTCATGACCTGGTCTATCACCAGTTTCAATAATGTACAAGGTTTACCGGACACCCTGTATAATTGGAGCGAATACAAACCTAATAACTCATCGATAATTCACGTTTGTTTTTCATTGACGAAATGATAAAATTTCGTTCGGTAATTATCTGCATAATACAGAGTACAAAAATCGATTCCAGTTTTTTTGCACATTTCTGTACATTAAAGTCAACATTTTGTTGATATATGTTTGGGAGTTTTATACTTTATCGCTTCCAATACAAAAAGTAGAAAAACTAACCATGATAGCTTGTAATCAAAACATTTTGAGATTCTACTTATCATTGTGATAAATCTGTTGAAAAGTAAACAACAGTTTCAAAAATGCGTATCAGCTCTATTATCATTGGGATTAGGTATTGGAAATTAGATTGGTAGGTTAGTTACGCTTTTGCAATATGTTAGGTCCTTTTCCCAAAACTGCCTAAAATATTATTCGTTTTTTTTCTGAAAATAACATCGGCATAGTTGGCGTGGAAAACTCAACATTCTTAGCTGGTGATAGTAGTTGAATAGTAACTTAATTTTGTGTTTTGCAATGGTCATTATCTCATAAAAATATTTAAGGCAGTAAGAACCTTTTTGAGAAACTGATAAATAGAATATCAAATCGAATCATAAGAGTTTTAAAAGAATTGTTAATCATATCTTTGTGGTTGAATGTTTATGAATTAATATAATTCTTCTGAGTACTTTGTTTGACAAATATATTACTACCAACATTAAGTAGATGTAAACAATATGTAACCTATAATATGTATAAGTACACATAACAATTATTAGCTGTTAAATATTGATAACATCTCATTATTGTAGTAAGGCATGGTAATAACACAAATTAGTTTTAATCATTTATTTCATATTATATGCTTGTTTCTAGAGAAATATCGTGCATGGCATTAATTATTGAATTAGGAACTCATTGTGTTTGAGATCGTCTTGTGACCAATAATTCTCAAGATATTCTCATTTGATTATGTTGATAATATGAGGAAGCTAGCAAAAGCTTCCGACTTCACTTCAGGTCATTTAAATTTTTTTCGATTATCATAGGGGTTATAAAATAGCTATAAATTTTAGGATTGTGATTATATAAAAAATGTCTTAAAGTTAATCTAAGGGTTATATAGTTGACAGTGTACTACATATAACAATGGTAATGGGACTTATTTTGACAGTTTTCAAAATAACCACTGTTAGAGAAGAAGCTCATACACACCTTGAAAACAAATTTTCAAGTTTGCCGGTACGTTTACGAATCACCGAAAAACATATGATTACGCATCCTTCACTCAGCGAAATAAACAGGCTTTGAAGTTCGACTCGCTTATACGAACGTATCAAATATCCAAGTGAAATTACGTGTAGAAAACTAATCGAATATTACTGAACGACCCATAAAAGCTCAAAGTAACTCCATGGTACTTGCATGAGATTTGCAATTTCGCGCATTGCTGTTTTAATTATTGGAAAATTTTCTATAAATAAAATTGAGATGCTCAAAAGTAATGGTAGAATCACATAAACGTGAAAAACTTAGATCTGACTGGCGACTCAGTCAACTGAGTTATTGCCTACCTATTTAAAATGCGATTGATAAAACTTCATTCTATCGCCGCTACATTTCAAATGTCGCTCACATCGTTTTGATGTCATATTATGTTTTTAGGTTATATAATAATAATATAGTTTATTCGCCATAACTTCCAGAGAAAACATATCCTCAGAGTAAGAAGTGAACATAAATAGTACTGCATTGTAATTAACCAAACTCTAGAGAGAGAAAGCATTTGATCATAGGTTAGATTTTCATTTCTACAATTTAAGAATTAAAAACACATTTTCGTAATTTTGCCATAGCTATTATTACCGGAATACCTTAGCAACAATAAACTGCCACCAAATCAGTTAAATAATTCCGTTCATGAACGTCAAATCGAAATGAAAATGTTAACACGACGCATCAAGTAACTAAACACCAACATACGATGTTGCCAAAATGATTGAATTGTCTGTAACAGTCGTTAGCCGTTAGTATCAGAATAGGGGTGCGGTAGACCAATTATCCCAATATGGAATAATGATACGACACAAGTTTGCAACGCCGGAATGTATGTAGCAACCTATTCAATTAAATTGATGTTTGGAGGAGACACGAAAAATCATTTCATTTGTTTAGGATAAATAACTCCAATTAATAAGATGGACAACACACTTACGGCAGGAAAATTAAGGTTTCCGAATCTAATTTTTTTTCAATTCGACCCTACATCACTTCCAACTGATCAGTAATGCTGTGTTCCTATTGGTCGAAGTGAAGTTCTCTAGTTAGTCAGTCAAATAGAACCCCCATTACTTCGAAACATCTCAAATAAAATATTCATCCAAATATACTAACCTGTACGTCATCTGGAAGATCAGCAATAATAGGATTGTCATCAGTCTCTTTGGTTAAATCAATTGCGTATATTGTATCGTTGTTGTACTCATCCATATCACTAACAATTAAACGATGCCTCACATTGTCGAAGGTTAGAGCTTTTAAATTTGCAAATCCTTCCCGTGCTGTTCCTATTAATGTTCCGTTGTCGGCGAGGAGTTCTATGTGGCCGTTGGTAGCCACTGCTAAATCTGTAACAAAAAAATCATGAAAATCGGTCTAGCCGTTTCAGAGACAATCGCATGTACGCAATAATTAAGATTGACCAAATCAAATGTATCCTACTGAGATTTCTATAGTGATTGTTCTTGCCGGTGGGAAAAACTTGAAACTTCAACCATTACTGTCTTGTATTCGAAAAAAGTTTGAACAACAACTGCCCCAAAACGGAACCCTACGTAATTCCAAATTTGGTCAATTTTGCTTTTGACCCTACCTAATCAATTTCGACAATTCGTGACACAAAATTCAGCTGATTTTCAGCATTTTTGAGCCATTTGGTGGACCATTATGGGTAAATACCTTCATGAAAAAATTGCCTGAATAGAAAACAAAAAACAATTATCTGAAATTTGTAGAAAAACTCCCAGAATTATTCAATTGGAATTTCTCCACCCTCACATCAAGTTGAATCAAATTAAACTGCCGCGTTTTTACACATAAGATGAATATCACCCAAAAAATTAAATATTTTTGCTTTCAACTAGTAGAGAATAAGAGATGTCGTTGAGAATTTGCGCATAAATTCAAAATAACCAAGTGGAAATAACATATTTTCCCCGAACAAATATGACGTAAAGTTGTTGCAATCGAACATATTAATTGATTCGAAATAGATAATCCCATGTAAATTCCAAAAGGATGTTATCAAAACATTACAAGAGTTTATCGTAAATACGGAGCAAAAAATCATTAATCCGAATATCGATGGAAACACGAAAATGTAATTAAGTAATCATAATTATAACCGTAATTAATACACTAAATTCTTCCAATCATTCTGGAAAAAAATTGGGTTGAAAATTTCCACTCGAAAACTGACCTATCTAAGACTAAACAAAGCGATTCCACTGAAGGTACTTGCATTCTCTTTGTATTTCATAAATCTAGAATATTACGAAACGATGAATATTTATGTAATCTGTTTACCCATATTCTGTTGGAGTTGAAGAGCTAGTAAAGTAGGTGGCTAATTGACCTATAATTTTCTTATTAGAATCTACATGTATATTGGACGTTGCTCAAGCTACTTCCGAAATTTTAATTCATCATCAGACATACTTGAAAGCAATCATTTACATCGTCCCAGAAATATGAGAAAGATGGTACTGATTAGAAATTAATACCGTTGGAGTGAAGGTATTATTATTATTATTATTTATATGTTTTTGAGATTTTCAGCATCACATTTTTTTCCAAAGAAAAAGATTTTCTTTTATTGATAATAATAATTATGGGATTTCTACTCTTATCTAGAGAGAGAACCCAAGATAGCTTCCATTTTCTGGGAGTCAAGTTGCTAAATGAACTTCCTGAAAGCTGTATGAAATTGAGCGGAATTTCTTACAAACATAAAATGAAAGTTTTTTTAAAGAAAAATGTATTTTATTCCATAAAAGAATTTTCAGATTTTATACACTTGTTACCGTTTTCCAGTTGCCATTGTAATTTTATTGTAATTCTAATTTTATGGTGACTTATTGTTGTGGTGTGGTGAATAATATTGGTTGTCTCAACATATTTGAATGTTTTAAGTTAACTTTGACGAACCTTGTAAGATATTGATTTATTTGTGAATTTTATAAGCAAATAAATTTTATTCTTTCTATAAAATTCTCTTCAGAAGAAGAAAAGAGCACGGAAATTTAATTCTACTGATACTATCCTGACGAAAATTTGCCTGAATTTTCTGTTGTTCTGAACCAACCTTATTAAAGATTTGAAAAGATTCGGAAAGAAAAATTACATTTGGGAAATAAAAGCTTTTGCATATTATAAGAATGGACATTTCCAGGAAAAATCTTTTTGCAAATAATGGACCCAGATACAGTAGAGACTCGATAATCCGAATCAATTAATGCTAGGGCCAATTCGGATTAATAAGAAATCCGGAATATCGCGTCCTAAAATTTATTAGAGATGCAATTGAATAAACGATTGTGATAAATATAGGCTTTATTGTCGAAATCACAAAACAAATATACTCCGTTCACGAAAGGTTGAGCCGTCGGTTGGCCATGGAAGTTTGGCATATTCCACTGTTTATATTAAAATTTTAGGTTATGTTCTTTATTTTCTTGTCAGATTGATACGCAATGTTATCAATATTGCATAGAGTTCTCTGATAACTCGCAAGCTCGTCGGACGAGGCCGAGTACATTCGGCAACGTTGACTTTATTTTACTTTATGACAGTAAATACTGCCAACTTCAGATAAATAAAGAAACGCCTACTATGCTCTCAACCTTTCGTGAACAGACTATACATTATTTGAAATAATCAGATATTTTTCGTAATTTTCCACTTTAAGAGAAACAGAATGCTTAAGGTATCTTTCAGTATCTGCATTTCAGTAATTGCCATGAATTATGGAGTTAAAAGAACTGCATCGGATTGATATATGATCTGAATGTATTTTACAACACCATCTCCGTCTTCGAGTATCTAACAATTTTCGCTTAAAGGCCTTTTCGGTATTTCAGTTTTGTTAATTTGACAGCATTTTGAACCAAGGCTGCATCAGAACTCAACAGTTTGGAGGTAGAAACATTCCATTTCCACTAATTGATTATTATTGTCTAAAATCTCATTTTTTTTGTTTGATAGACAAAGTATAACATGCTCTGCTTCACCATTCTGCACCCAACGAATGTCAATATAATAAAAATACCTAGACTAGTTAGAACCGAAAACCACGCATGCAACGATCGGAAATTCGGATTATTGAGTTTTGCAATCCGGATTATAAGAACATAGTACAACTTTGACGTCAATCCGGACTAGTGAAATATCCGGATTATCGTTCTCCGGATTATCGAGTCTCTACTGTAAATATAGCGATTATCTGCCTATTTCATCAGGTTTCCCAGAAAAAAATATTGAAACCACCGAAATAAGCTAGGGAACTTAGAAGACCTAAATTGGCGGTTGAATGTGACGTACACGTAAGCATTCATTTAATTGGCTGAATGTTTAATCACAGTTCACAACGATCTCGACTGGCCACTCTGTTGTGAATCGTCATCCCCACTAATTTATGTTTGCTCCTACGTCATCATAACGCAACGTTTGAATTAAGTAGTAGAGCAATCGCATCGTCAATATTCATTGAAAATTACTCGAAATTTGTAGTAGGTATATATTTAACTTTCAAAAATTCACGATCTTCTGAAAAGATTAAGAAAAAAAGAAGTATTCAAAATTTAAGTGTGTAAAAAATCAAACTGGATTATATTGCATTGCCCTCAAAAGAGGGTATGATTAAATTAAATTTAATAAAAAAGTGCTTGTCTCTAGTAATATCTGTTTTCAGTTTCAATATGTATAATGTTTTTACGAAAATCCAGTTTTTCGAAAAAACTACACCTATGAAATTTCTCATATGATTTTCAATTGGATTGGAACAATTAAAAACTTCAATACAGATTGCGATTCATGGGTCTGCTTTCAAATGAAAGTGCAACAATGGAATTTAGTCATTGTTTTATTTGAGCTAGTAGTTTAAAGTCGTTCTCAGCACTTTATCGAGTCGGTGTAAGTGAAAAAATAATTTGCAAAATAAACAAATAATTCGCTGTTCGGAATTAGATTTCTGGCCTACGTGACTGATATCACGTCCTGTGAATCGCGTGCCCTATTCGCCCCATTGATTGTCTTTCAATTGAACACATGCGCCTTTTCGTCCTGAACACGAGGTTCCTGGAAGACTTCGTTTACGATCACTCCACTGAACCTAATCGTCTCCAAAGCGATAACGAACTTTTATCGCGGATTTTATCTTATCAGGCGTATGGACTCGTATAGAGTCAATGGGCATTTCTAGTATGTAAGAATATAGGTATTTTTCATGTGACAGTATTAAAAAGATAAGTGTTAAAATTTTACCCATCCAACAATTATTCACGTGCAATGTCAACTAATTTATTTTAATTATATTAATTAATTAATTTAATTATATATTTAATTGAATATTGAAAAGGCGATTTCTATAATCGTAAGTTCAAACTGCGATTCACATTCAACCACTGGAATGAATGTTGACACTTTACCGCCAATTCTACTCATTTGAAGTTACAACTTATTTCGGTTTTTTCAATAATTGTTTTCTCGAAAATCTTAAACGGAAAAAAAGGATATAGGCTTTGATTTTCTGAAGGTATAATATTTCTTAAAGAATTTTCGCTGGCAATAACTAGAATTGCCTATTCCGGACAAATTAAAAAATAAAAAGCCTTTTCGGAAACTTGCGAGGCACTCCAGAAATTATAAATAAATAAATAATAAAATAATAAATTTACAAAAGCCAATAAATCCAACTGGGACTGAAAAAATAAATTCATAAAATTTGGTTATGTTATTGATGTATTCGTTAACTTAGAACACGAGTCCGTGATCTGATTAGATCCGTCACGTCACCCAATGGATCGAGTTAATAACCCTGAGTAAGTTCCCGAAAACGCCTAAAGTCTATTTACACCCTTATTAACAATTTTCGTTCCACTGACATGAAAGTAGTAAAATCTTATAAGGCATTCAACAAAACAATTAAGAAATCGATAGTAAGCAGGTCAGGACAATTTTGATTGATAGTTTTTTCTGCACACTGGTATCATGATATTGTTATCTTGGTCATTATGTTCATCATTATGTCTACATCCCACACATAGGCAAACTTTTGTGGGAAGCATTAATGTTTATTCAATAATATAAATTGAAATGATTTTATTGATGTATAGAATACGGTATAGAATGGGGATCAACTCACTGACGTGAAATTTTCCATAATGGAAATTGCATTGAATGTAATTTGGTCTATTTCCAACATTTTCTCCTTAACTACCCAACGTTTTAGTCAGAATTCACCCGCCGTCGTCATGAATCACACTTTAGTCTGGAAATTACAAAAAAACATTTGTAAAAGTATTTGCCGCTTTGGACAGTTCGTCGGTTGAATGCAGAACTATACCAAGTCCGAAATTCATACTTTTCAGGAGACACGTTTTTTTGAATAGGTCAAAAGATGATTGAAAATATATAAAATTTTTCATTTTGAACTTCAACTTGAAGATCCTGATTGTTTTGTGATGGTCAAAATTTGCCCAAAAAGAAATTTCCGAAAAATTGGGACAAAAATAGCCTTGTACGGTAGTTCTACATATCAGAACTATTTTATGTCCACTTTCAACTGAACTATGTCCTTATGGTATGGGTCAGAACTATGCTATGTGTACTTTCAACTAAACTATGTCCTTATGTCAGGGTCAGAACTATGCTATGTCCACTTTCTCGCTAGATTGAACTATAACGTGAGTTTATATGAAATTGAAAAAGTGGGGTAAGGATATAAGATGGACTTGCAATACTTCTGCATCAGATGGAGTGTAGTATTAAGCATCTCTCTAGGCCATAAACCGATTTTCTGGAAAAATGGACTTGGGATAGTTCTGCATTCAACTGACGAGTTGTCGATAAACAATCCTGAGATGAACTTTGACAAGTTGATAAAGAGAATGGATTGGAGCCATTGATTACTGTCTTTGGAAAGCTGTCAAAAGCGAGCAAAACATTTCAATACAAGAAAATACCTTCGAAATTGGTTCGAAGAAAAAAACTTAATTGACATACGAATTTCAATTAAGTTCATTGAATCTGCTGATTTATCTATCGTTCACGAGGAGTGTGCATGAACGGTTGAGCGCAGAAGGATAATTCGAGAGTCCAGGATATTTGAAATTTAACGAAGCCATATTAGTAATTCTGATAATTTTGCATTCGATTTCAATATTAATCATGGATTTTGGACTTGACCTTCTGATTTTACGTCCATTTAATTGAACAATAAACAAAAGCAACTTAGCGATTCACGTTTTTTGTACGTTTTTTCATTTTTCTTCATTTATCGCTCGAGTATTAATGAATTTCTGATATTACGGAGAATGTGAAATGAATATTATCACTTCATAAAAAAACGTTGCTCGAATAGCCCAAGTATTGCGGCGGTATTACCATCATAAGGAACATTTTACTCGTACAAGAAAATAATAATTAAGATTGAAAGAATAATTAGAATATTTTTCTTCTGGCAAAATTTCTATGTGAATGGAGTGTAGTTGTGGCAAAATTACAGCGATAATTGATTATGGGAAGCGAAAGAACCCAGCGATAATTGTAATGTAGACAAATTGTTAGGGTAGGTGGAAAAATACCCCCGAATAACACTCGTGCAAAAATAATTTCGTATTCCACCTTTATGGTCATTGAAAATTTGCATTCTCTCCCCAATGTACCAATTTCGAGAAAAAATGTTTGGCTTACATGCAATTTATTGTTGTACAACGGAATTTTTCAGTATCGAATTAATCGAAAAAATACATTTTTTGTACAACTGTCAAAAAAACTTGATTTTTTTTTACATTCACAGCCGCTGACAGTTCATATAAAATTAGTTGTCAAAAGTTGCATATTTTTTTATCGTAATTCGCAATAAAATATAGAAATCAGCAGCGATCGTGTTATTTTACACGGTTGCCGAAAAAATATTGCACGCTACACACCCGGAAATTTTTTTTAACGCACAGACACTCGGGACTCGTCTATTCGTTCGAAAAAACGCTATTTTCGGGCTTATTACGTAAATTACTATTTTTCGAATCCTGATAATCTTCACAAAATTTCACAGATATGTATTTGTGCGAAACCAAGTAACACTATTCTCTTAGAAACAAACGCGCAAAAAGTCAAGAACATTTTTCTTTGAAAATTGATCTGCCTTAAAAGAAAATCAAACGCTATTCATGAATCTTTGAAGAGAATTATCTTCAGCAGACGCTTAATTATTCAAATACACAACTGTCGAATCGGCATGCTGTCATTTAATATCCAGGAGAAAATTGAAATGAAGCACGACTTAAGAATTCATATTTATATTAAAATTAAAAAAAAAATATTCACTCAGCACAATACCCATTGAAGATTCGTGGTTCCTTTAAAAATTTCATTTTTTAGAGTTGTTAGAAGTCCGTTCAGTATTCGAAGAAAAAATTTTGTTATTTAATTTTTGAAACTAATTTATCATATAACATTTAGGCAACAAACTTCAAGGATATCGAATTTCTCACAAACACCAATATAATCAAAAGTTTCAAATATCGAAACAACCGACTAATTTTCCTCTTAACGTTATTTCAAACTATAAGCTGTTTACATAAAACAGAATTTGAATCTTAAACGGAATCATTTTCGATTATTCTTTTGTTATCCTTTATTTATTAAAAAAATACAATATTGAGGACTATATAAGTTTGAAGGTTATGAACCAAGAATGTGTCGATAACTAACGAATGGAATCAATTAATCGGTACTTCCTATACCTATAGATCCAATATTGCAACCATGATGGGCCTTGATAGCGAATGTTTTTCATAATTTTTCGTTCAAGACATGATCGGATTTTGCTCATTTATTTCAATTTTACTCCAGTCCTTGAAATTAAATGATAACTGCAATTGGAATTGCAAGTTATTAGTGGAAATTAAAATTTTTTCATCTTGTTTTCTGATGAAAATTTCTAAAATCGGTTTCATTTTCCCCCCTAGTTGGAGCAAGTGTAAGTTTGTTACAAATCTCGTACTAAGCACTTTCTCCGAGTTCTATAATTCACAGTAAGTGAAAATAACAATGGCAACATTTTTTCCGCGATTATATTGTTCGCAATAATCAATTTCTTCGAAATGCTGAATATGTTTTACTTTCAGGTAACATACTTCTAAAGGAATAATTGACAATTGACGATCGACCGTAAATATTTTATATTCTAAGAAAATTCGAAAAATTTGCACAAGTCCTTGTATCGTTGAGAACCTCAATATAAAATTTGGCCCTGATCAGATTTCTAGTTTCAAAACAATAGAAAATATTCGAATTATCAAATACTGTCTGTAAACAAATGCGAGGGACTTTGGGAGATGATTCCTTGATGAAAATAAATGATTTTTTTAATCGAAGTCCCTTTCAAGATACAGCCTTTGGAAGTTGATAATTTTTAATTTTTTTTACAGCTTCCTCACAACACTGAGTCATGAAACGATGAAAGTATACTTACATAATATGAAGCACTAAGTAGATGTTAATCACACAATTCTTTTAGATCTTTTAACTTTATTATTAAGGGTTGAAAATAACAACCCCTTATGATTTTCGTTCAAAAATTGTTTTCGTGGGATAGATTTTTGAAAAATAGAATTCTCCGATGGTTTCCCATTTAATTCTAGAGAAAAAAGTCTCCTGCTGTATCTTGGATCGATTTCGAAAAAAAATTATACGAACTGCCCTGTTTATTTTCATCGGAGAATCATCTCCCTAAGGTCCTCGCATTAGTTTACAGACACCATGTAAGGTCAAAAACTGTTCGACCGATTTGGAGGTAAACTTCAAATAATCGTAACTAGAGAACTATCAAATTGATTAGGACTGTTTGAAAAAATAAAAATAAGGCACTGGAAATCCATAGAGTTTTTGTTTTCCCCACTTGATAATTAATATCTAATAACATCTCATCAATAATAATTGATAAAGCGTGCATTTACCATAACTCACATAATCATATCTCCCGTTTACGTTTACAAACTCAAGTAGCAAATAGTAATAGAAAATATGAAAGTTTTATTATCATCCTGAGATTAGAATAAACATTATACTTGAATATTTTGAAATTTCGTTGTGAAAATTTATAATAATCCTGGGATGAACGAAATATTCAATCGAAATCTCATCAAACTTTTAATTTTTATTTCAGAAGGTTCTTGGTTAGGCATCAAAATAAATGAATATTTTAAATTTTTATTGAACCTACGACACAGGTGAACGAATTAATTTAATTTTTACGCGCTTGTTTCTTAATTCGTTTGGAATTGAATATCACGTAAGAAAACCCAAGACTAAACAGAAGTTTATCTCCAGACAAATTCCAAGTTCAAGTTCAATAACAAGCAAAAAGTGAATGGACAAAGCGAGACATATTTTTAGCATGATTATATTCCGGACATTTTGACGAAAGTGAATGTTCCGGAAGGAAGCAAGTATTCAAAAATAATTAACAAATTCTTATCATTCAGCCTTGTGTCCATTTGTTTTGATTTCCGCACAATAAAAAGTTAAAAAATTTTCTACTTCTCTTCATCATGGTGATAATTCCGAGGTGAGATAGATACGTTAGCTGATAAGTTTTCAGAAGAAACGTCGAAAACGTTACGATAGATAAAGATGGCTGTTGGCGTGGAATTCTTAATGATGGAACGTTCATTGCAATAGTATTTGGGCTATTTTCATCATTTCGCCAGCCGTCCGTCATCTGGAAAACTCTCAAGACTTTCAGAAAAGCTGATTTCCTCACTCCTCAAACTTTTGTCATTTTGACAGGTCTCAGAAAAAACCATCGATGACTCGGATCTATTTTTGATTGAATCAGTTGTCATTTGATCTTTTTCGCATTGAATCTAATTATTAAAGCACTTGTTTTGAGATCAACAGACGGTTGATTGATGGAATTTTCGGTAATTGACAGGAAAGCTGCTCACTTTAATTTTCTACGTTTCAGTTATTCTTCTTTTTATATTACGGATGCTTCAACATCTTTTGTATGAAGACCATAGGATTTTTGGGGTGAACATTTTATAATATCAAAAAACGTAGAAAATTGAAGAAAGCAAGCTTGAAGATTTGAATATAGGTTAGTTGAATTCATAAAACTACGCCGGAATGAAAAAAACTCAAGATATTCGAATTTGAATGATCGTTCCCGAATGAATAAAGCTCCCGACTTCATGTCAAGGCTTTCAACAATTTTTTTCGAAATACAGTAGAGACTCGATAATCCGGATCAATTAATGCAAGGGATGATCCGGATTAATGAGGAATCCGGAATACCGCATCTTACAATTTAGTAAAGATGCAATTTAAAAAAACGGTTGAAATAAATATAGGCTTTATTATCGAAATCATAAAACAAATATATTATTTGAAATAATTAAATATTTTACGTTTTCTACTGTAAGGGAAAAAGAATACTGAACAATAGCTTTCTCCTGTATATCTTTCAGAAGCTGAATATCAGTAATTGCCATGAGTTATGGAATAAACAGACTGCATCGAATTGATCTATGCTCTAAATGCATTTGCTAACATTATCCCCGTCTTCGAGGATCGGAAAAATATGTTTTGTTAATTTAATATCATTATGATCCAAATGCTGTATCAAAGCTGTATGGTTGGTGGTGGTAGAAACATTCCATTCATTAATTAATTATTCTTGTCTGACTTTTTTTGTCTTATACCATGGTGCACTACCAAAAAAACGCCCGATCGTCGTCATAGAAATAGTTACGACAAGTTAGAACCGTAAACCACGTATGCAACGATCGGAAATTCGGATTATTGAGTCTTCCATTCCGGATTATAAGGACATAATACAATCTTGACGTCAATCCGGACAAGTGAATCTCCGGATTATCGAGTCTCTACTGTATATAATGAAAATCTTCGCAATTTTCAGTTCATAATATTAAGTTCTTGGGTTGACTACTTCAATGTTTCAAACTGAAAAAAAAGTTGTTTGATTCTCTCAAGATTTTTCAATTGGTAATAATTAAATGATAATTTATCAATAATATAGTTAAATGATGTAACGAAAATTTCCTATTTTAATTGGTCTGGTTATCACACGTGTTGCTACAAATAACAATCAACTCTTCATGTTTTTGTAGAAAATAGTTTTTTCTAATACATAAAAACAGAATTAATATGAAAAATAAACAAATATAATTTTCTGCCTCCTGAATTTTTTCAGATTTTTCTCATACCAATTCCAAAACTCATTAAAAATATAGATAAATTTTTTTTTAACTACTAGGACGTTCAGCTAAGAAATGAATGTTAGTAAGTTATTCTGAAACGCATGTTATTCGGGAATGGGTAACACAAAAACAGTTCTTTACGTAATACGGGATCATTTGTTTAAGGGAACAATCCAATTCTTCATGAATTTTGCATTAAGCATGAATGAATGTTGAAGTGAATTGAACCCCTTTGTACGTGTTCCAATATCCTTGAAACTTACGCTGAATAAATGCATCATACAATTTTCTGGTGCTTGTTGGTAATGGACTTATTACAATAACATTGGACGAAATTTGAGGTGATAGAAATGCATACTGTTAAAAAATAATTATTGAATAAAATATATAAATGGTATTTTATCCACTCAGAGGTTACAATAGTTTTTTTCTGAAAAACATTATTACAAACCTTGAGTGCTTGACACTTTGGTTTATGTCGAATTTAAGCATAGAATGCATTTCATATTCCCAATTTTTTTCAGGATGAGAGTTTCATACAAATTCAAGTAAGTATACACATCACTAGAAGGAGAAAAGAAGCGAAGCTAATCATGTGTATCCAAATTCAAGCCTTGATTTTTTTATATTTAGCCGTCAAGTTATCATAGGGAATATCTATTTCGATAAGTGCAAATTGTATTAGGATACATTTAGGTATCGGTTTGATAATAATGTGTAAAACATTCTTACACTTAAGGAAAACATTTCCATTAATTGAAATTATCAACATTATCACTAATCAGTTGAAGTTCATTGAATACGTGTTTTTCTGGATCCAGAATTGGAACCATCCACTAATATTTTCAGCGAAGGTTTTTTTCCTTTTTTGTTCTGATTTTTCGAGATGAAAGGAACACATAATGTTTGTTCTTAAGAAAAAACTAGCCAAATGAATATTCCAGCCTATTCAGGCAGAGTTTTTTACTGACGTGCTCCATTTATATTTTCCTCTATTCAATTTACTTGCAATGTTCTTTGAAATTCGAGAAATTTTGTAGAGCTCCCTTTTATAAGACTGAATAGAAAGAAAATCATCTTGGTTTATATTCTTGTTAATCCAATCTCCAGTTTCAAATTATTTGGAAACTCAAATTTCAAATGAATGTCAATATTTCGCCAATAAACAAAATCAGCTGAAATATAAATTCCAAAAGTAATGAAAAATTCGTTGTAACTCTGTTCAACCTTTACAACGATTTTCACAACTTTTGAATTTATTTGGCGAAATATTGGCTTATTTGAAATTTGAGTTTCCGAATAATTTGAAACTCGAGATGGATTAACAAGAATATAATCCAAGATGTTTTTTTTCTTTCGATTCAGTCTTACAAAAGGGAGCTGTACAAAATTTCAAGAAAGAAGAAATCATCAAAACAAAACTAAGAGTACATTTTTTCATATACAACATAATTTCCGTTATTATAAATTATGATACAGTCAATCTTATCTGATAATAATCACAGATTTCGTTCAGCACATTATCCGCGAATCAAATGATAAAGTTTTATTTTTACTTCTGCATTTAGCATCATCTGCATCTGTCGTAAGATGATATTATCTCCTTATCGTATCTCAGGTGTTCATCGATTTTAAGTAGCAATGTGTGATTAAAAATATTTTGACTCATAGTAAACATTGATGTTGTGTCATTATCCTGATATCAAAATATACCTCGGAATATACATAATACGTAATCCAATATATCGTCGTGAAGAATAATGAAGTAGCAGAATAATCAATAATAAACACCGAAGACAGAATATTCATTTACGAGTTTTTGATTGAGCTTCAAGAGAATAATTTCAAAATGGACATTTGCAGTGATTTTCAAAAAAATCATTTTAAAATTTAAAAATTAAATTTTTTAAGTCATTTATTGAGTATGTATTATTTAAATTTTTAATGAAACATAGGATGTTCAATTACTATAATGCTTTGAAAACGTTATAGATCCTTTTTGTGTGAAATTCTGATTGATATATTTCGAAACTAAAATATTAATTTTATGTATAAAATAGTTATGTTTTTCTACCTTGAACTCTTCAAGATCGTTGACCAAGTCATGCTGAAGAAATATTCGACAGATCACCAAGAAATAGAAATAAATTAGTACGAAATATGCGTTTCAAATGAATTGTTAAGGTTATCAGACATGGTTCAGTGATTTCTCTGCAGATTTCGAGCGCATTCGTGAATATTTAACTGCAAATAACTGATACATTTCAGTTTGCCGAAGAACAATTTTTTTAACTAGGTCTGCTTTTACGGTTGATATAACTCAGATAATATGGCTATTGTCAAATATATCGAACGTCTGTGGTACCTTCGAACAGTTACATGAATATTAATACCTCAGGATATATTGCGTAAAAATATACAGAATATTGCTGAATTGAAGGTTTGATACAGATTATTTGGATGATAGCAGGACTTAAAGTAAATAGAAACATGGCTCTTTTAAAGACTTAGTTGCGAAATAAGGGGAGTTAAAGTTTGAATAATTTCAAGGTTATTGCCTAAAAGCATTTGCTGTCTTCAGGAGAATAAGTAAAAATATAACGAAGAGTGTTAGTGTTTTAGTGCGACTAACTTCAGGATGAAATTCTGCATGAAGAATTAATGACATTTTATGAATAACTTTTGTCCGCGAAAACTTCGCTTTTCGAGATGGGGTATAAAAGTTTAACTTGAAAACTGACTAAAAAAGGGTACGCCACTGAGAAATTTCGAACTAACAATTATTTAGAATTCTTGGTTCAATTCGTGACAAAAAATCTCTTCTGTTTTTATTTCGAATAGTGCGCCGTTTTTATGTAAAAATTTTAAACATATTAAGCCGTAATTGTTACTTTAACAATGAAGTAGCGACGATGATTACAAAAAAGCTCAGGAGATTTTTTGACATAAAGTTGAACGAAGAATTCAAAAATGATTGTAAGTTCAAAATACCTAAGAGGCGTTAAATTTTATCCTTAAAATAAAATTATTTCACGTATGCGTGGCAATGAAGAACATGAAATTTTCAATTGCATGTCCGAAAATGGGTAATAACTACCTCTTGAATAATTTACGGACGAAAATATTCAGCTTAATATTATTTTTTCATGCAGATTCACCTCCTAAAGTTTGTCGCACTTATGAATACACATTTTTTATTATTTTTTCAGATTTGACAGTTTGAATCATTGTTGCCAACAGCCATATTTCAACGCAAAAATTTTCTAATATGTTCAATACTTGTACCGAAATCTCGTCTGATGTCTTTTTGAAATCAACTTTAATGTACCTGGGTCTCCTGCAGTGCCATTATAAATAATTATAACTATTACTACCCATTCTCTGTTCGAAATAGACGAGATAAGTAAACCAAAGGCTGTTATTTTCTCATTAACTGCACTAATGACAATGTTGAACATGTAACACATACGATTATCAATTATTTAGGGGCTATCTGTGAATTTTAGGAGTAGGTAATTATTTCGATAAGGGTAACATTTTGTCCAGTGATAACATTAAGAATTCTATCATCTAAGACTATCAGGTTAACAATGTTGTTTACATTGAGAAAAAACATTTCTTGAACTACCTAATACCTTTAGAGCTGAGTTGTCTTAGGACAAGTTATAAATAAAATAATTCACGATAAACGTTTCATAATTGCGATATTATGACGGCTGATACAATACTGAATACAAGAATGTTTCTGAAATGATCGAGTTTCTGACATCAAATTTATTATGAGAAATGAGAACCTTTTGAACGACCACCCATCCAATTAAATACCTCACTGTTTGCTACTTAGCTTAACTGAAACCACCACTTTGATGACATTCCCGAAAATTCGTGGGTTGTTTTGTTCTTACTTTACATCTCGATAGCAGTATTTCAAAATATTCGCGAAATGAAATTTCTGAGAGATATAAAACTACTGGACCAATGTTACAATTTACGAATTTAAATTCATCGAGATTCGTGATTGAGATATCATTTTTGAGTCTTCATAATACTGAATGAGTAACAATATTTTGTACTATATTTATTTGCCTATAATATATATGTATATTCTGAAAGAAAAATCTAGTTCAGAAAAACTACATTAAATATACCGTACAGAAATAATATATTTGTATGAGTAGAAAAACAATAACTAGTTGATAACATAAAGACAAACACTGCAGATCTTTTGAAGCAAAACTGTCCGTTTCGGATGTTCTGTTAAATTTTTCAATACACGTTGACCTTTAGATGTACCCTCTAAACTCCTAGAGAGGTTGTGATGACATTTGTTGATATTATTTTCATAGGACTACAGCAACATTCAAGTCAAGAGAAAATGCTTCACAAACGTCTCTTTCCTTTTTGTAACATTATAGCCCGGTTTCACAAAACTTAATTATTCAAATGTCATGATTTTTGAGTAATTTTCAGTTTATTTTTGACATAAACTATCGACATAATTCAAAATCAACGATATGATTGCCTGATCAAGCTTTGTGAAACCCACGGTTAGTATGTCAATTTTCAAAGAACAAAGAATCAAACAATTGGGCCAAACTGTACTTGACACTTCGTACCGATTGAGCTAAGAACACACTTGAATATCACTTATTCTGACACAAATAAACTCATTCTACTTGTATTTTACACGTAGATACTTTTACCATCAACTATTTATTTTATCATTGAATGGAAAGTTTAAAAATGAAATGAGGAAATTTGCGTAGATGAGGTCAAAGAAAAATAAATTAATTAATAGAATCAATGGCAAGTTGAGTGATATTTACGTCATACATTCTATCTATACGACACAATACGAAAAAAATTAAATATTCATTCATTGAAATATTGGCAGTGTCATCTTGACATTTTATGCAAAATCAAGAGTGTTTATTTCTTGAATTGGAAAGGTTCAATGAAGAAATTCATGTATAACCTTATTTAACAGATTATCCAAGTGAATAAGGCGAAAATCGTGTAGGTAAATAAATCAATGAAAAATTCGCAATTAAAAGCACGTGTTCAATCAAGTGGAATTATATCACAAAAATTGAATGACCGGTCAAAAACAATCACGACGCCTACGTAGATTCCTATCGTTAGATCACCTTTGCAGACGTCCACTATCGGAAAAATTACATAATTTCCCACGTTTGCCGCCCGAAATTTGACGTTAAGGTAGGCGCACACTGATGGGCTACGTGACTTGGACGGTCTCGGCGATGGA
Organism: Propylea japonica; assembly: GCA_013421045.1. Classification (NCBI taxonomy): domain Eukaryota; kingdom Metazoa; phylum Arthropoda; class Insecta; order Coleoptera; family Coccinellidae; genus Propylea; species Propylea japonica. The sequence continues at coordinate 1,011,932 of CM024239.1, read as the reverse complement.
GCGCCTTGCCTGGCGAAAGTTACGTTATTTTTGCAAAAATTACACTTACCCCATTCGTGTGAGTCATCCAGGGCACTCGAAATCTTCAGTAACGCGAAAATGGCGAAGAGGTTAAGTAACATTTTCCAGGTGTTGGTGACGGGAAGCGAGAAAATCAGGAAAATCGGGCCTCGACCTTTGGAAGGCACATGCGGCTCGTGCGCTGGTTACGACGACTAAACTAGCAGTGCGAAGCCGAAGCGTGTTCCTTTCAGTTACTATTTCGATGGAAGACAGAGAGAAAGTAAGATTAACTGCGAGTTGGAGAAAGAGGGGACGTCTTTGTGACCATCTTTGTCTGTGGAATCGATGTCGTCCTTTATTAGATGCAGTGGCGGCGGGTGAAGTTGGGCTTTGGATAGAACACATGTTGACAGCTTGAGTGGATTGTGTTTAAGATTTGCTGTGACCTCGAACGGGTGGAAAATCGAAAATTTGTTGATAACAACGCATTCGGAAATATTTTGTTATGGAAAATTTATTTCAGTTTTGAGCGCTCGTTCTACTTTAAACGAGTGCTATATCTTTTTGCCCAAATGTCTGTAATTTTCAAATTTCGTGCCGAAAATGGTCTCAAACGATAGGGTTAGACTCCCTGATGACGAATTCGTGATCAAATTCAATTTTATCCGTGCGGCTGTCTGTTAGCACAATTACTTTCGAAGGGATTGTCCTAAAGACTTGAAATTTTCAGGATGGGTTCGGATTCCAGATGGCTCAGTTACGCTAGTTAACCAGCTAAATCGTACAGGGTGTTCCATAAAATATGGCAATTCAAAATTTTTGTTCTTCAATATCTCAAGAAATACGAAACAAATCGGAATGAAATGTTACGGCCAAAAGCAAGATGCTGATAAAAAGCCTCATGCAAAATTTTGTGGCCATAGTGTAAACAGAACCATGGAATTTTCAATTGGAATATTGAAAAAAAACTTCATATTTCCATGAAAAGATATCCGATTCGAGCAAATTTTTTTGGGAATGGAGATCGATATTCTGATGTTCATCCAAAATTTCGTGGTCATAGTATCAACAGAACCATAGAAAATTCAATTGGTATATTGAAAGAAGAATCTTTATAGTTACATATTTCCATAACAGAATATCCGATTCAAGTGAAATTTATTTTGAAAATGAAAATTATCATACTGAAAGTTCATGCGAAATTTAAAGCAGATCACATCATCAGAACCATAAAATTTAATTTTCGTAATTATTTATTTTGACATGTTTCATTTCTCGAATAATTTGCAGAATATAATTCCTATTGTTCTGAGATTCTGAATTTATATATCTGGTATCAATTTCAACTCCCATATAAAATTTTGAGGTACTAGTCTTATTGCTCCACCAAGAAGGAGCGCTCAAAAGCTTCTGCTCAAGGCTTTCCTCAATTTTTTCTTTCAGAAAAAAAACAATTTTGAAGAATCAATAGGAACACCTCTGTGTGTTTGTACAGATGATATATAAGTTTGATGATTTTCATTGATTTGAGAAAAGTTTACAATGCTTAGTTTATTTCTGAAAATCATTCTGTTTTCTACACCACTGCCTTTCTTCAATATCGCAAATATTTTAATAAACATGATAAATTGGGATATTCAATATTGGAGTAATTACAATCATTTTAGTATTGTATGAATCCTTATGAGATAATAATATACGTTTCACCAAACAACACAGAACCGCTAGAGTTACGTAATTACAGAGTAAGAAGCTCGATGGAAGCTGAATATTTCATTGAATTTTAAAGGGTAAAAAAATACTTCAATTTCACTTTCGAATTCGTGAAAGATTCAATTTGATAACTATGCGACGAACTACTATAAGTATGGGCGATAGTATCCAATTTTGAGTGATTTTGTCGAAGGATGGTTTGTTGATTAGGCGATTTCACTGATTTGAAGATTTCAAGTTAGGCAAAACGCTATTTGCAATAATAGCTTTGCTCTCAATTCGATTTTAACCATAAATATAATTCATATATATAATATAACCATAGTAATTCAAGCTTCTGATTTCTTCTAGGCCATCTAAGAAAACAAAAGCTGTCATTCCAATATTCCATCAACTATAAATGAAATCATAAAGAATAATGAACTTTAGTCCACATTAAAATTGAAAAATGAAGGGTTATAATGCATATGTCTATTCTATTATACCAATATCAATCATAAAACTGTGGATTCATCTGGTGAAAAAGCAGAATAATATAACAATATAGGTACCTAAAAATTCATAAATTTTGACGGTAAAAGAAGGTTGAAGAAAGTTGAGAATAATAGAATAGAATGCGTATTTGTCAGTAAATACCTACCCTTCGACAATTTTATGAGGGCCTAGCAGGTAACAGGTTGTAAACAAATTGAATACTATTGAAGATATTGCAATACAATATTTTAACAACTATTTAATGCCTTTATGACCCTCATCTTACATGACTTCTGAATCTTCAATGAAATGGGGTGGTAATCAATTTGTAATAGGTTTACCTGAAAAGGTCTTTCGACGAAATAAAAATAAGATATTTGTTCAGAAACTAATGAGGATTTTATGATACTATTCTTGAAAACCGTTTTTAATCGAATAAGAAAGTTTGTGGGCAGATCATTAAGCCAGAAATTTTTAAATGGCGTCCCTTAAAATTCAAAAGAGTTCATATCCTAACAATATTCTTCACATTGAAATTTTCATTTTGCAATTTGGAATCTGGCAGAAGACCGGTTTGTTTTGGAATCTGGCAGAAGAGCGGTTTGAATAAAAATGGAAAATTGTGGTAGGATATTTTCGAACGTAATGATTCGAATGAATTTAATGGGCAGATTTTTGAAGTTCTCTAGTTTATTTCTTCTTATAGCCTTCTGAGAGAAGAAGTTGCATGGCGATTTATTATTTAATATTTGTACTATCGAGGTAAATATTGTATATCAGATCATAATTATTGGAATATTTTTAACCTCATAGCCGCCACTAAAAATGGAGGGTAGTAAGTACCTGGCTATTTTACACCTATGAGATAATTACCTTAGGCTGATGCGAACCCAGGCTCTAATAGCATATTTGATACTCAGTCTTTCAATATCTTACAATATGAAGCTATAAGCTCGAAACTAAACCTATATGAGAAAAACAACTCGTAATATCTACACCCTGAATCGTTGTCGATCCTGTTATGATCAATATTAGTTTTCCATCTACATCTACTTCTTCTCGGAATTTTTTGCTGCCGGATATTTATAAATAGTGTGGTATACCCACCACGTAAAAATATTCATTCATGATTACCGTCGAGAGAGCAGATCAGGGAAGAACTCAATGAATGCGATATTGACTGATCGAAACCTTGAAAATAGATTGTCAATAATTAAATCTAGAGTGGAATAAATACTCATGATAATGAAGAAATATGAATGTTTTTCAATGAGTGTTGGCATATAAATATTGCTGGTCCATTGAAAAAATTGTAAATTAGATTTGCTCGTTTGTTCGCATAGGGAAGATGAATGATTATCTGGCCATACGAAATTTATTACTAGTGTGTGTACTGTCGTATGGCCACTAAAGAAAAAATTTCAACCCAATGCGGTATAAAATAGAGAGAATATTCGAACAATAAAATTTCAAATGAGAAAAACTTGTAGAATGATTATTCAAAGTTTAACTTGTCCATTAACGGACTGCATCGGCCACCAAACAATTTTAGAATATGTCCACTTCTGAACTGAGGTACAAAAAGGTTTCATAAATTCCTGTTATTGTTATTGTGAGACACATTGTGATACCGAATTTTAGGCATATCCATTGATTTTGTGTGAGTCTCACGATTACCGCACATTGAAGATAACAAACGTCAAATCCCGGTATATTCATCGGAACATTACAGTAAATACAGTTTTGTGCGTTACTTATTCCTAACTTTGTATGTTGCCGAAATTAATTCAAAATTTTTCTGAAAAATGAATTTTTTGTTTCGACTGAAATTTGTTGGTTTTCATTAAATGATTAATTCTCTTCGATATATTAAAAAAATACTTTTTATTTTTTATCAAGAAATAGTTATTTAATCAACTAGGTTATTAAAGACAGCGACTAATGGTCAAGATATTTTAAAGAGGGGGCGGAGCGAACGCTTTAATAGTCGACGATCTCAATATGAATTGTGTATGAATTCTTGATTGAAATACATTTTCATTTGGCATAAGACATAAATTTGTCATAGTGAAATTTCTATGTATCTATGTATGTTCTAGTAGAGTTTTGACATTTCTCGTAGTGCTTCTGAATACTTTGTGAACGGTTGCCATGAGGATTGCACATTAAAAAAGCTGAAAATTGAGCATTAAAATGGGTCATTAATGCTCAATTTTCGTACACATTAAAATCACCTTTTATTTCGAGGTAGGCGGAAAATGTTATTTTACGTTTTGTAACAATTCAAACGAAGCTAGGTATAGTCATTCAAAATATATTTTTAACAATTTTTTCTTCAAATCAAGAATTTATCTATTGAATTTGAGAAACGTTTATGGAAATCGTTGAAACTCATTTGTTGAAGGGAACTATGGGTAAAATTGAAGTACCTAAACTTCTTTTATCATTATTCTCTCGCAAAGAAATATATCAAGATATTCGAAACAATAAAGGAGTACACCCAGTAAATATAATTTTCAATCGAGAATACTTTTTTTTGTCGATCTCAAAATAAAGTGTGAATTCAATGTGTACGAAATTGATCATCAGTGACCCATTTTAATGCTCAATTCATGCTATTTTAATGTACAATCTTCATGGCAACCGTTCACAAAGTATTCAGAAGCACTACGAGAAATTTCAAAACTCCGCTGGAACATAGATACATAGAAATTTTATTATGTCAAATGTAAGTCTTGTGCAAAATGAGCATGTATTTCAATCAAGAAATCATACACAATTCATATTGAGATCGTCGGAAAAATCTTCTAATCAACTCGGTAATTCATAGAGCAACTATTAACGCGTGAGCGGAGCGAATTAGTCGCTGTCTTTAATAACCTAGTTGATTAAATAACTATTTAGAATCAAAAAGAATCAGTATATATTTACTGAATTTTCATCAAATTTAATTGGCAAAGCTTGGTCTCCTATGAATGGCTTCAAAAATGTAATTTCTCTTCCAAAATATTCCCTCGTGAAATCCGTCTGCACATCACTGGTACCTTAATCTCCATAGTTGCAATATACGGCATGGGCGCCTATGACAATATCAAAATGTCATAACTGACAGTTGTCTGCTTGTCTTCGGTGATGTTAATTGTTGTTTTGTTTTGTATGAATATAATTCCAATTTTAAATCAATATCGAACATTTTTTGTGATAGTTTCTGGTAGTGAATTTTGGATATTTCTCGTACAGGTAAGCTTTCTGTCAGGTTGTCGCTCGTGCCAACGGTTTTTATCCGCGGATCAACCTGTTGTGAAATTTTGAGGTTAGCCTCAAATGTTATGAAAATGAGGGCTCAAAAATTTGTTTATCTATCGTTCGTGGTGGATGCTTCGTATATTCAACACCTATAAATTGAATGAAATCCGCATTGTGTTCATTATTCTACAAAAATCTTCGGAATCTTAAAAGGACAAAAAATATGTTTGTGAGGGCAGTGCATGAGGGTATAATTATTCTGTATAGTTCAGATGATTGAATAAGGAGACAACAAGGAGAATCTCAATTTCAAGGATTAACACTTAAATTTGGTGAGTTGTTAGTGTAGTTTTCATCCTATATTGGTATTGGTTTTTTTTTACATGTCATTAATATACAAAAATTGATATTTTAGTTGTGGAAATGCTGTTATTAATGACCTTAGAATCATATGCATAAATATTATTAAACAACGCTGGCAGATGTATGAGGGTTCCTCTGTAAACAATAAATAATCAGGTAGGTGTTTCCCATGTTCTTTCGGAGGTAGGCAACACAATATACAATTCACTGCTACGCTCTTTATCTACCATCAATACCCCAGGGGCGGAGTTTCTTTCAGATTCTTATTCGAAGCAATGTTCGCAAGTTAGCTCCCCATGTAGGTACTTTGGTTATTGGTTTTATCTTTATGAAAAGTTTTTTTTACAATATTTCACGTTTGGAGTATCGAAACCAATAAAATACTAATATGAATTGAATAATTTCAACAGTTTCTATTGCCTTATGGAGTGCTTTGCAACGTTATATCTGCTGTCTTTGAAATAGATGTCATTAACTCTGTGGAAAATCTTTCAATTCTAGATAATAGTGCAAAATCGGTTGAGAATATCTCAGTTAATACAGATTTCACTGCTACGTTTCGTTTTTATACCTACGTACTTTGGCGGCATGCGGAATGTGAACGACTCTACAGAGCAAATTTGGCTTTTTTTAGGGCTCGTTTGTTCTACAAGTGCTATATAGTTTTGCCAAATGTCTGTATTTTTCGAATTTTGAGCCGAAAATGGTCTCAAACGATAGGGTTCTATTCCCTGCCTAATTTGTGGTCAAATTCGATTCTGTTCGTGTGGTAGCACAATAACTTTCGAAGGGATTGTCCTAGAGACTTGAAATTGTCAGGGTAAGTTCCGTTCCCAAATGGCTAGGTTAAGTTCGTTAACCAGCTAAATCGTACAGGGTATTCCATAAAATATGGCCGTTCAAAATTTATGTCCCTTAATATCTCAACAAAACGAAACCCATCGAAATGAAATGTTGTGGCCATATGCAAGACGCTCATAATAAGCTTCAAATTATGTGGCCATAGTGTAAACACAATTCTAGAGAATTCAATAGGAATATTGAAAAGAAGAAACCCATATTTCCAAAAAATATCCGATTCGAATTAAATTTATTTCATAAATGAAAATTGATACACTGAATGCTCATGCAGAATTTTGTGACCATAGAAAATTTAATTGGAATATTGTCTAAGTGTTTTCCTGACAACGGCTGGTGAATGCTGGCCGCAAAAATGATGTAGGATGTATGTACTGGGTGTCCTAAATTCATTGTCTAGTACAGGGCTGTCCAGACCTGGATCCCGGGCCAATACAAATTACTAATAGATTGGAGGGCCGCACAAATGAAAAACATATTTTTGAAAAAGTTTAATAACGTTCAACATAGTTACTATTTAACTGTTACATTAAATTTCAGGTATTATCATTGTATATCCTTATACAATGGTATTAGACTTCATTTAATTTATCTTTCACAATCTTTTCAATATCAATATTAATATTAGTTGTATCCAGACGCAGTGCGTGTGTGAGTGAATTATCCGATAGTGAGGATCTATATTTAGATTTTATAAAATTCATCGTGGAATACGCACTTTCACAAAGATAGGTACTGCCTATCATCGAACCCATTTTTAAGCCGAGATTGGTTAATTGTGGGCTGCCCGCGCCCCCTGCCCCCCCCCTATATACGCCAGTGCCCGACGCGTAAATCAAATTCGCTAAAACAGAACGATATTTCAAAACTGATAGAATTGTCTATTGGAAACACTAGCTGTAAGTACCATCATTGTACAAATGGTATGGGACCGTAGACCAATATCCCAATTCGGAATAACGCGACGGCAAAAGTTCGCAACGCCGAATGATGTTCGAATTTTTAATAATATTTTACTTGGCTGCATCAACAATGCGTGAATCATATCTAGGTTTACTTTTTACAGTTTTTACTCTGAGATTTGGATTTGGAGATGATGGATTTCCATCATTCTTGCTTCTTGTATTTTATGTTTCTGCCAACATTGATGGCTGCATCAACAAATGCGTGAAGGCATTGTTGAAGTTTTAAGTGTTTTCCAGACAACGGATGGTGAATGCTGGCCGCAAAAATAATGGCAATAAACCAAATAATATTTCAGAGAATTGAACCTGTTTTATTCTATTTCAACATAAAATACTCCTGACAACCCTCGCTATCACCTTCGAACGATAACCCCCGACGCGTAAACCAAATCCGCTCAAAAAAACGCTAAAATAACAAAATCTCTCGCCTCGATTCCCGTCCCCATCATCGATGCAATTGCACAAGCCGGATCGGCGTAATCTCAAGCCCGTCGAAGCGACAAAAACCGCAAAAGCTCGCCCTACCGTACCGCCGGCCCTCCAAAGGGCTCCGTACCTTTGAGGGAATCAAGCCAAGGAGGCGTGAAGGTGGCGTCCGAACGAACGGCGACGCCGGAAATATTTGCCCGACGCGTATGCGCCGCTTTACCGAAAACGCCGCCTCGGACCAGTTAATGGAACGCTCTCGATCGCGTAATTACTGAGCCGGTTCAGCGCGGACCGCTGCATGTCATTAGAAATGAGCGAATTTTCCGAGGATGTTCATTAGCTGTCGAAAAGTTTTCCTGGCAGTTTGACGCGAGTTTGGCGCGGTTTTCCTACTGTTGGTGCGGTTGGAATTGTTTTCTGTGGTTCCCAGACTGCTGTTCGATCAGCTGATATAGGATATACGGCACCAATCGTTGACAGTGCTGTAAGTACTTAAGTACTGATATGATCAATTTCTCTTTAACTAGGTCTATAATAAAATGTTTTTCGTCATGTTAACTTGACTGGTTATAGTGGTTATTGCAAATTTCAAGAACGATTCAGTACCCTTTATTACTTATAAAATAAAATAATGTAAGAAGCTTCTGCGCTCTTGTTAGTGTTGGAAAAACGATTGTTTCAAATTTGAATATCTTTAAAGCTGTTAGTCTCATTTTATTGAGCGCTCGTTCTACTTTAACCAGTGCTATATCGTTTTGGCAAATGTCTGTAATTTTCGAATTTTGGACCGAAAATGGTCTCAAATTACAGGGTTCTTCTTCCTGATGACGAATTCGTGATCAATTCAATTCTGTTCGTGGGACCGTCCGTCCGATCGTTGGCACAATAACTTTCGAAGGGATTGTCCTAGAGACTTGAAACTTTCAGGGTGAGTTCGTTCCGGAATGCCTCGGTTAAGTTCGTTAACCAGCTAAATCGTACAGTGTGTTCCATAAAATTTGACCATTCAAACTTTTTGTTCATCAATATCTCAGACAAAACAAAACCCATCGAAATGAAATATTGCGGCCATTTGCAAGATGCTCATAATGAGCTTAATGCAAAATTTGGTGGCTATTGTGTAAATAGAACATTCGATTGGAGTATTGAAAAGAAGAAACTTCCAAATTTCCATAAAAAATATCCGATGCGGATGAATTTATTTATAAATAAAGATTGATACACTGAATGTCCATGCAGATTTTTGTGGACATAATGTTAACAGAACCATAGAAAGTTCAATTGAAAATTGAAAAGAAGAATCTTTATATTTCCATAACAGGATATACGATTCAAGTGTTTTTTTTTGTGAAAAGAGACTGTTATACTGAATCCTCATGCAAAATTTGTGGCCAATTGGAATGTTGAAAAGAAGAATCCCTATATTTCCATAACAGGATAACCGATTCAAATGAAATTTATTTAGTGAATCAAAACTGATATACTGAATATTCATTCGAAATTTCAAGAGGATCGCATCATCGAACCATAGAAATTAATTGTCGTAATTGATTTTTTTTATATATTTCATTTTTGAATAATTTCCAGAATATAGTTTTGATTGTGCTAAGATTCTGCATTTATATATTTGGTGTCAATTTCGCATCCCATATAAAAATTTGAGGTAATAGTCTTATTGATCCACCAAAGAACGAGCGTTCAAACCTCCTGCTCGAGATTTTTAAAAAATTTTTCATTCATAGATTAATAAGTTCGAGTTCTACAGTCGTTGCCAACTGAAGTTATCTGAGATGGTCACTTCCAAGTTTGAAATTTTAAGAAACCAATAGATCTCATGAAATGAAAATTTTAATGATCATTTTCCAATATGGACGAGCTTGCAGAAACTTGTATGATGTTGTTTGAAATAGAAATAGATTTGGATAATTTCAACGATATGAACATCATATAACAATGTCACAGGGAGTTTAAATTAATTGAACTGTTAGCTCAATATCAAACATTGGAGGTCTTGTGAATTTGATCTCAATTAAAAGGTGCAACATTATATTCTGAAATATTTCTGTTGGGTTTACTGCATCGGACAAACCAAAAACGAATCTAAAAATCATTAAAATACCTATATAATTTAAAATTTTCAATTGAATGAAGCGGATAGTAAGTATCATAACATCGATAACATCTGCGTTTGTACAATGAAAAGTTGATATTGGGAAAACGCTCGGAGATCTCGAGGAAGAATTTGGGTCGAGGGCATGCCATAAATAAATAACATAAATGTTTATGTCGACTTTGACTGATTATCTATTTTGTTTTCTGGAATTTTCTGCGATTTCGAGTTTATCAACTTAGGATTCCTTATTAACGATTGAAACTATGTAATTTTGTAGTTTGTACCTTAAAGTGATAACTGATAGCTCATATAAATCCATTTTGTTATCTCATAGTTGTTAAGAAAATTGCATCAATTGCTATTGATCATTCAACTTCGCACCGTGAATGGCGTTAAAGATAAACAAAGATACAGGAAGGTCCACGAGTAACTATTCACTATACATGGTTTGACAGTGAAACTATGTTACGTTGAGAAGCTCGAAAACAATATAAAATGCGGAATAAAATAATTGTTGAATACAGAGGGATTTATGGAATTCGCCAGATCTTTGGATGACTATGACTCCCGAATCATTCGTAAACTTCTGAGTAGTTAGAGCTACGGGGATTCTAACTCAAAAACTGAACATAACCTCACTTATTCGATTCAGGCGATTTTAAAGACGGTCAGGGGTGGTGGCGCCACCTAGCGGATGACGCCATGACAGTTTTGTAGCGATCTGTATGAAAAAGTTTCTGGACGGACACGGGATTTGAACCCGAGAAGTTTGGGTGCGAGTCGAGTCGTATACCACATAGGCTACCGAGGCTATAAGAGTTTGGGGTGTTTGGTGTTATAAAGCGGGCACATCTGAGGGTTCTGACGCATGATTGAAATTATTGTTTGAGATATTGAATGAATATGTGTTTTGCATAGAAGGAATATATGTGTGAAACTCACTTTCATAGTCTAGGTGACCATTTTTATTTTCATACTTGTCAAAATATCAGTTCAAGTAGAATTAGAAGATTTCAGCATTAATTTTCGATTTCTGTTTTTAGAGAATTTATGTTTGAAATTTCATTCTACTAAGAAAAGGGAAAACAATATTATAAATCGGGCGTGAGATGCCACTCGAGTGAGAATTAGACTGAATCGAACTGAATAAAAATGATTTGGCAACTACAATTACTTCAATAAATGAAAACAATTTCAAGAACATGTATTTTTTATTAACTCAATGTTCAACATCTTTCAATACCTTATTCTTATAGAAGTACATACATTCTAGGATTACATAACTTTCAACAGATGGATTAATTCTACAAAATGCATTTATTAAATCTTCGATCGAATTTTGTTTGTTGGGGGGTTCCGAATTAAATCTTTGATGATATCCAGGAACTTGTAGTAATAGTATGATATAAAAATAGCATATAGTAGTTCGAGGACGATTTTTTTTTATTTTTGAACATCCGATATTATTTGACGTGAATATCCGAACCCATATTCGAGAAAAGCACTGACGCAGGATCAGAAACCTTTGCGCGTATCTTCCTTCATACGTACCTAATGAATTCAATATAAGAAGGCTAGGCCAACTAAGCTGTATAGGGAATGTGTTGATTTAGTTGTATAGATACCGGGGGTTGACTGAATTATTTTATTGAAAACCATTTGTATTGCGTAGTTTAAAAAGACGACGCACAGATAGCTGCTTTAAGAAAAAAATACAATTTGAAGAACAAGTATATTTCATTGACTCAGTGTTTCACATATTTCAATACCTTATTCTTATAGAAGTACATACATTCTGGGATCACATAACTCTCAACAGATGGATTGAATCTACAAAAAGCATTTATTAAATCTTCGATCGAATTGTTGTTGATGTTTCGAGCTAAATCTTTAATGATATCCAACAACTTGTAGTAGTAGAATGATATTGGTAGATTTTTCAACATCTCTAGTCGATTGGAAATCAGTAGATGATTCATTTGTGTGATTTTATTCAAGTCGGCCCAACAGAAATACATGCAGTTTCCATACTATCAGTTTAATGATGACAAAAAGGGTGAAACATATCTTCTTGTTCTTTAACGATTTCAATCCGATTCATAGTTATAAGCCAAATTCTATCTATTGTTAGGTAAACCATAAGGAGTATCAGTACAACCCAAGAAATATTTCAGTTTTACGATGACCAAATGGTGAGAATGTTTTTGTGCATAACATTCCTTCTTATTCTTCAACGATTTCGATCAGATTTATTGTTATAGACCAAAAATAGATCTGCATCAGTTAATACTGCAGCAGTCAAAGCTGTAGCAGTCAAAACTGCAGCAGTTATAACTGCAGCAGTTAGAACTGCAGCAGTCAGAACTGCAGCAGTCAAAACTACTACAAGCTACTTAAGAATTATGGAGCATCCAAACGGGCGCAGTAGTGGAATGTTCTTGATATGTCATACACTGACTTATACTGTACATTGCTCAATTTCCAACACAAAATTTATGTTCAGGACAGAAAAGTCCTCTCGTAAAAAAAACATCAGCAACCATTTCTTCAGAGGAAAGATAATTAAGCAAAATTATGCCCTTCTCAACCATTTCTCTAATATAATGATACTCTATATCAATGTGTTTTGTTCTACTGTGATATATCGGACTTCGTATAAGCTTTTGAGCACTATCATTATAAAGTACAATTGTTGCATTAAATCCAACTTTTTCTCTAAGAAAGCCTGTTATAAAAACTTCATCTTTGCTAGCTTCAGTGATAGCAATGTATTCAGCCTCTGAGTTCTGCAATGCTACACAAGATTGCATTTTTGCCTCCTAGGAAATCGCTTAATTATTACATTTATTATATTTTGAAGAAAATATACTGAATGAGATTTCCTAACATTAACGTCATTCGAAATATCTGCATCTACATAACAAGTAATACTTGTATCACTTTTAGTAGATATCTTGTCCATATTAACATTGCTTTTCAAGTATCTCAAAACTCTCTTTAAATATGTCTGATATTCATAATTGAAACTACTATTGAATTGGCTTAGATAGCTTACAGGATATGAAAGATCTGGGTTTGTATTTACTATTAAATACATTAAGGAGTTCGTAAGATTTTGATATGATAAATTTGGTTTTTCATAGGTACTCTTTTTCCATTGTTAACCAAGTTCAATAGGTGTCTTAATAACTTCAGCATCTTTCATTCTGAATATTTCTAGAAGATCAAATATATTGTGATCTCTCTGATTAATTTTTAAAATATGTTTTTCTTCATCATACTTGATATTAAATACCGAAAACCTAAGACCCAAGTCCTAGAGTATAAAATGTTTTGACAATTCATGACATTCATGTTTAACATCTGCTTCTAACGATACAGAATTCAAACAAATCAAAAAATCATCTACATATATTGCAATGATAATAATCCTCGAAAAAAGATTACAATCTTAAAGAATATACATGGTTCCTGGTTAGAGTGTTTGAAATTAAGTTTTATCAGTCCCTTCAACTTTATTATTCCAAATTCATACATGAATCTCCTTATCAATGTCACCGTTTCGATATATAATTATCAATAGATATAATCCGTTCACGAAAGTTTGAGCTCATAGTAGGCGTTTGTTAATTTATCGAAGTTGGCAGTATTTGCTGTCATAACGTAAAATAAAGTCAACGTTGTCGAATGTACCCGGCCTCGTCCGACGAGCTTGCGAGTTATCAGAGAACTCTATGCAATATTGACAACATTGTGTATCAATCTGACAAGAAATTGAACAACATAACCTAAAATTTTAAAATACACAGTGGAATATGCCAAATTTCCATGGGCAACCGACAGCTCAAACTTTCGTGAACGGACTATAGATACAATTCCACATTTGAAGCAAACAGTAGTCTTATTGTGAAAATTTCTCACAATAGCTTGGGAAAAAGTTTCAAAGTAGTCTAAACCTTGTTGCTAAGTGAAATTCTTCGCAACTGAACGAGCTTTGTATTTCACATTATTAGGGGCCTTTTCAACACTGAACACACACTTTTTGTACTTTCTTCTTATCTTTGGTTAGATCAACTAGTATCCATGTCCATCAGCGATTGATATTTTTTTTCGTGGCTTCAATCCACTTTTCACCCTTTTGTCATGCTAAAACCTAACTCACCGTCTTTGGATCTCCATTTTCAATTTGGTTTGGTTCATCTCTGAAAAAATTATACGTCACATAGTTTTAAAACTTTTTCTTCCTTGATACCCTTCCAGATCTCATTAAAACTTCTTTCCGCTACTAGTTGTCTGTATATTGTTCTTCTTCTGTCATATCTTCATCCTCCCCTTACTCAACTCCAATATTGATATCTGATAAAGACTTAGTTATTTCATTAGTATCTGATTCCAGAGCGATAGTTACTTCAGGAACAGATTCTGACTAATTTTTTGCTTTACATTTATTTCTTGAAAAGGTTGATATTCATTAAATTTTACAGTGCGACACACAAACACCTCATCAGTCTCGGGATCTAAAATTCTGTAGCCCCCTACTAGTTGCTTCTATCATCTCTTTAGCTTTCTCTCTCACTTTTCTTCGGGAACAAAGATGTGAGTCAAAAGTAACAAAACGCATCTGATTTTATTTTATTTCAGAGTTCAAATGGTCGTTTTTCTTTAGATCTTGTAGCCAATCTGTTTGAAATATAATTAGCAGTCATTACTGCATTCCCCCAAATATTTATACGAAAGTTTAGCATACATTTAGCTGATTCAACTAAAGTACGATTTTTTCGCTCTGAAACAACATTTTCTTCTGGGCAGTATGGTACTGTATATTGAAACTTAATACCTAAATTATTCAAAAAGTTTTTCAAGCTGTTGCTAACATATTATCCTTCGTAACTCACAAATTTTTTTTCCAGATTTTTTTTTTCCAGATACTGTATGGTTTTTCATAGAACTACATACGTCCGTGTGAATCGAATCGAAGACCTTCTCAGTTCTCGACTTTGAAATTTGGGGAAATGGTTTGCTCGAAAGTTTCCCTTCACTGATGGATATACATTGTTTGACATTTCCACAATCTTTGAGTTTCATACCAGTGGCTAAATCTTCCACAACTAAATATGACCTAACTTCGTATGACAAACGTGTACACTATTTTCAATTTTTTCAAATGAGGATTTCAGCAAGTTTACTTTCTATATAAAAACTTTTATTCCATATAAACCATTTGCGTATATGTCAGTCATTACTTAAATCTGACCCTTTTTTATAACACACTGCTTTTCATCAAAAGTGATATCATACGTAGGCTATGAGATATTGGCCACGAACAATAGATTTTTTTCTTAATTTGGGTCATATACCACATTTTTAATCATTAAAGTTCTAACCCGTTCAGGCATTTCAGTCTTAATGATAATGTCACCTTTCCCCCTGATTTGCATTTGTTGGCCATTCGCCACAGTTATTTTTTCATTCTTAACATTTACAGACTTTATGAAACAATTAGAATAACGTGGACATATGGCTTGTGGCCCCCTGAATCCACACACCATTTGCTTTTTGCATACTTTTATGTCTGACAAGTTGAAACAGAGTTCAGTGTTAGATTCACCCTTTTCAACAGGTGTTTTTTTCGCATGATTTTTGTTCTTCTGGAAATAACAACCCTAGTTTCTTTCTTGGTCATTGTTTCTTGATTCTTTTTAGATCATTTAATGTTCATCGCAACTTCTGTAGTAGTATCAATTCCCTCCTTTTCGTACTGCCCCATTCAACACTTTGCCCCTAACATACTCAAAAGTTTATTCATCGTCAAGTCTTTCATTCAATGCTGTTACTATATATGTTGAGTAGCTATCTGGTAGACCTCCCAATAAAAGTGCATGGTTGGTAGTCTTTAATCGTTTCACCTACACCTCTCAGTCTTTTAACCAGTTTTAAAACTTCTTTAATATTATAGGGCATAGACCTACCGTCAAGAGTAGATTGATATATTATATTCCTCAATAGATAAAGTTTATTAGTTAATTCATTCCTTTCGTAAACTTTTTGAAGTTCATTCCATATTTCCTTCGCATTCTCACATTCGCAAATATTTGGTTGTCTTCAATACTTGAAGAAATAGTGGCTTGAGCTTTTTCGTCCTTCCTTTTCCAGTCTTCTGTGTGAGCACCAGGAATTTCATAATTTACGATTGACCAATTTCCTTCTAAATCAGAATCATTTTTAATTCAGAACTTCCAATTTTCATA
The DNA here is from genome assembly GCA_013421045.1 of Propylea japonica. NCBI lineage: Eukaryota > Metazoa > Arthropoda > Insecta > Coleoptera > Coccinellidae > Propylea > Propylea japonica. Next base: position 995,520 of record CM024239.1, on the reverse strand, counting down.
ATTTTCACTGCCCAACCTCGCAAACGCAAACTTTACTCCATCTGAATCCATATTTCCTGTAGGAATGCTCTCGAACATTGTACTGTGGGAAACATGTGTTCGCAAAAAAAAAATTATTCAAAACTTGCCTCTTTTTGCATCTTATTTCAAATTTTTATATCATGGATTCTGGGACAATAACATAATGTTTGATAAAAAACAATATTCTTACAAGCTTTTGACCACTTTTATTCCTTTCGCTTACTGTATAAACAGAATGGTTACAACTTTACTTCTAACTGTATCAATAGCCATCTTACACTCATAACGTAAGAATCAGCTGAACATATACTGCTCGTCATGATTGGCAACCATCAAAAAACAAAATATAAACATAGTGGACTGAAATTAATGAATTATTTCTCTCAACAGAATTCAGGTGCTTTTGTGCATAACATTCCTTCTCATTCTTCAACGATTTCAGGTTCATAGTTATAGGTCAAAAAACTAACTATTATTAGGAGATGCAGGTGCCTTTGTTTGTGTGTCTACCGTCTTCGGAGCCCCTATTTCGTAACATCAACAAGATAATTCTTGCATTGTGGAATCAACCACCATGACAAATCCCTTTCGTTCACGTTAACAGGTAGGTAAATGAAATTATGTGTAGGGTTCTTTATGTGATATTATTCTTTCTAAGATGTAGTTTATGTTATTTATGTAGATTTTCACATCAGTTGCAGAGAACGAGAGGACTGATAGAGATAAGATCTTTTGCTTGAGACAAAACAATACAACATTAAAGTGTGACATTTTTCATCGCTCCATACCTTTTGAGTATGATTTCAATAAAAGTATTAAACTAGGTAGTCTTAAAGGTTGTTGCCGAAAATATTTGACAGTAGGTGTTGAGCATCAGTCAGGAGTACCTTGTCGATATAGTAACTGTACGTTGTATTCATATCGATTGCAGTCCTGCTCACGCTGCAGCAGTTAAAACTACATCAGTTAAAACTGCAGCAGTCAATACTGAAGCAGCAGTATAATAAATACTTGATTCAGTCAAATTTAGGAAATGGGTTCATCAACTTCCTGCCTGTAGTGTCGAAGATTATGAACCTTATGGAATGTCAAGATATATGAATCTATCAGTGATCAGTAATCATCGATGACATGCAATATGTCAGTTTGAATTATTTCTCTCAACAGAATTCAGGTGTTTGTGCAAACATTCATTCTTCAACGATTCAGGTTCATAGTTATAGGTCAAAAACTAACTATTATTGGAGATGCAGGTGCCTTTGTTTGTGTGTCTACCGTCTTCGGAGCCCCTATTTCGTAACATCAACAAGATAATTTTGCATTGTGGAACAACCACCATGACAAATTTCGTTCACGTTAACAGGTAGGTAAATGAAATATGTGTAGGGTTCTTTATGTGATATTATTCTTTCTAGATGTAGTTTGTTATTTATGTAGATTTTCACATCAGTTGCAGAGAACGAGAGGACTGATAGAGATAAGATCTTTTGCTTGAGACAAAACAAGAACTGAAGTTGACATTTTTCATCGCTCCATACCTTTTGAGTATGATTTCAAAAAAGTATAAATAGGTAGTCTTAAAGGTTGTTGCCGAAATATTTGACAGAAGGTTGAGCATCAGTCAGGAGTACCTTGTCGATATAGTAACTGTACGTTGTATTCATATCGATTGCAGTCCTGCTCACGCTGCAGCAGTAAAACTACATCAGTTAAAACTGCAGCAGTCAATACTGAAGCAGCAGTATAATAAATACTTGATTCAGTCAAATTAGGAAATGGGTTCATCAACTTCCTGCCTGTAGTGTCGAAGATTATGAACCTTAAGAATTATGGAACATCAAATCAGCAGTTGTGAATGTAATCGATATGTCATATGCGTTTCACGATAACATTCTTTATAAAAACGTGTTCTCTACACTAATTAAAAACCATATGATAATATTTCAACACAGCGTGGTTTGCAGAAAGTTTCGAAAAATTGTTGAAATATTATCATATGGTTTTAATTAGTGTAGAGAACACGTTTTTATAAAGAACGTTATCGTGAAACCAGCATATGACATATCGATTACATCCACAACTGCTGATTTGATGTTCCATAATTCTTAAGGTTCATAATCTTCGACACTACAGGCAGGAAGTTGATGAACCCATTTCCTAAATTTGACTGAATCAAGTATTTATTATACTGCTGCTTCAGTATTGACTGCTGCAGTTTTAACTGATGTAGTTTTAACTGCTGCAGCGTGAGCAGGACTGCAATCGATATGAATACAACGTACAGTTACTATATCGACAAGGTACTCCTGACTGATGCTCAACACCTACTGTCAAATATTTTCGGCAACAACCTTTAAGACTACCTAGTTTAATACTTTTATTGAAATCATACTCAAAAGGTATGGAGCGATGAAAAATGTCACACTTTAATGTTGTATTGTTTTGTCTCAAGCAAAAGATCTTATCTCTATCAGTCCTCTCGTTCTCTGCAACTGATGTGAAAATCTACATAAATAACATAAACTACATCTTAGAAAGAATAATATCACATAAAGAACCCTACACATAATTTCATTTACCTACCTGTTAACGTGAACGAAAGGGATTTGTCATGGTGGTTGATTCCACAATGCAAGAATTATCTTGTTGATGTTACGAAATAGGGGCTCCGAAGACGGTAGACACACAAACAAAGGCACCTGCATCTCCTAATAATAGTTAGTTTTTTGACCTATAACTATGAACCTGAAATCGTTGAAGAATGAGAAGGAATGTTATGCACAAAAGCACCTGAATTCTGTTGAGAGAAATAATTCATTAATTTCAGTCCACTATGTTTATATTTTGTTTTTTGATGGTTGCCAATCATGACGAGCAGTATATGTTCAGCTGATTCTTACGTTATGAGTGTAAGATGGCTATTGATACAGTTAGAAGTAAAGTTGTAACCATTCTGTTTATACAGTAAGCGAAAGGAATAAAAGTGGTTAAAAGCTTGTAAGAATATTGTTTTTTATCAAACATTATGTTATTGTCCCAGAATCCATGATATAAAAATTTGAAATATAAGATGCAAAAAGAGGCAAGTTTTGAATAATTTTTTTTTTTGCGAACACATGTTTCCCACAGTACAATGTTCGAGAGCATTCCTACAGGAAATATGGATTCAGATGGAGTAAAGTTTGCGTTTGCGAGGTTGGGCAGTGAAAATTATGAAAATTGGAAGTTCTGAATTAAAAATGATTCTGATTTAGAAGGAAATTGGTCAATCGTAAATTATGAAATTCCTGGTGCTCACACAGAAGACTGGAAAAGGAAGGACGAAAAAGCTCAAGCCACTATTTCTTCAAGTATTGAAGACAACCAAATATTTGCGAATGTGAGAATGCGAAGGAAATATGGAATGAACTTCAAAAAGTTTACGAAAGGAATGAATTAACTAATAAACTTTATCTATTGAGGAATATAATATATCAATCTACTCTTGACGGTAGGTCTATGCCCTATAATATTAAAGAAGTTTTAAAACTGGTTAAAAGACTGAGAGGTGTAGGTGAAACGATTAAAGACTACCAACCATGCACTTTTATTGGGAGGTCTACCAGATAGCTACTCAACATATAGTAACAGCATTGAATGAAAGACTTGACGATGAATAAACTTTTGAGTATGTTAGGGGCAAAGTGTTGAATGGGGCAGTACGAAAAGGAGGGAATTGATACTACTACAGAAGTTGCGATGAACATTAAATGATCTAAAAAGAATCAAGAAACAATGACCAAGAAAGAAACTAGGGTTGTTATTTCCAGAAGAACAAAAATCATGCGAAAAAAACACCTGTTGAAAAGGGTGAATCTAACACTGAACTCTGTTTCAACTTGTCAGACATAAAAGTATGCAAAAAGCAAATGTGTGTGTGGATTCAGGGGGCCACAAGCCATATGTCCACGTTATTCTAATTGTTTCATAAAGTCTGTAAATGTTAAGAATGAAAAAATAACTGTGGCGAATGGCCAACAAATGCAAATCAGGGGGAAAGGTGACATTATCATTAAGACTGAAATGCCTGAACGGGTTAGAACTTTAATGATTAAAAATGTGGTATATGACCCAAATTAAGAAAAAAATCTATTGTTCGTGGCCAATATCTCATAGCCTACGTATGATATCACTTTTGATGAAAAGCAGTGTGTTATAAAAAAGGGTCAGATTTAAGTAATGACTGACATATACGCAAATGGTTTATATGGAATAAAAGTTTTTATATAGAAAGTAAACTTGCTGAAATCCTCATTTGAAAAAATTGAAAATAGTGTACACGTTTGTCATACGAAGTTAGGTCATATTTAGTTGTGGAAGATTTAGCCACTGGTATGAAACTCAAAGATTGTGGAAATGTCAAACAATGTATATCCATCAGTGAAGGGAAACTTTCGAGCAAACCATTTCCCCAAATTTCAAAGTCGAGAACTGAGAAGGTCTTCGATTCGATTCACACGGACGTATGTAGTTCTATGAAAAACCATACAGTATCTGAAAAAAAAAATCTGGAAAAAAAATTTGTGAGTTACGAAGGATAATATGTTAGCAACAGCTTGAAAAACTTTTTGAATAATTTAGGTATTAAGTTTCAATATACAGTACCATACTGCCCAGAAGAAAATGTTGTTTCAGAGCGAAAAAATCGTACTTTAGTTGAATCAGCTAAATGTATGCTAAACTTTCGTATAAATTTGGGGGAATGCAGTAATGACTGCTAATTATATTTCAAACAGATTGGCTACAAGATCTAAAGAAAAACGACCATTTGAACTCTGAAATAAAATAAAATCAGATGCGTTTTGTTACTTTTGACTCACATCTTTGTTCCCGAAGAAAAGTGAGAGAGAAAGCTAAAGAGATGATAGAAGCAACTAGTAGGGGGCTACAGAATTTTAGATCCCGAGACTGATGAGGTGTTTGTGTGTCGCACTGTAAAATTTAATGAATATCAACCTTTTCAAGAAATAAATGTAAAGCAAAAAATTAGTCAGAATCTGTTCCTGAAGTAACTATCGCTCTGGAATCAGATACTAATGAAATAACTAAGTCTTTATCAGATATCAATATTGGAGTTGAGTAAGGGGAGGATGAAGATATGACAGAAGAAGAACAATATACAGACAACTAGTAGCGGAAAGAAGTTTAATGAGATCTGGAAGGGTATCAAGGAAGAAAAAGTTTTAAAACTATGTAACGTATAATTTTTCAGAGATGAACCAAACCAAATTGAAAATGGAGATCCAAAGACGGTGAGTTAGGTTTTAGCATGACAAAAGGGTGAAAAGTGGATTGAAGCCACGAAAAAAATATCAATCGCTGATGGACATGGATACTAGTTGATCTAACCAAAGATAAGAAGAAAGTACAAAAAGTGTGTGTTCAGTGTTGAAAAGGCCCCTAATAATGTGAAATACAAAGCTCGTTCAGTTGCGAAGAATTTCACTTAGCAACAAGGTTTAGACTACTTTGAAACTTTTTCCCAAGCTATTGTGAGAAATTTTCACAATAAGACTACTGTTTGCTTCAAATGTGGAATTGTATCTATAGTCCGTTCACGAAAGTTTGAGCTGTCGGTTGCCCATGGAAATTTGGCATATTCCACTGTGTATTTTAAAATTTTAGGTTATGTTGTTCAATTTCTTGTCAGATTGATACACAATGTTGTCAATATTGCATAGAGTTCTCTGATAACTCGCAAGCTCGTCGGACGAGGCCGGGTACATTCGACAACGTTGACTTTATTTTACGTTATGACAGCAAATACTGCCAACTTCGATAAATTAACAAACGCCTACTATGAGCTCAAACTTTCGTGAACGGATTATATCTATTGATAATTATATATCGAAACGGTGACATTGATAAGGAGATTCATGTATGAATTGGAATAATAAAGTTGAAGGGACTGATAAAACTTAATTTCAAACACTCTAACCAGGAACCATGTATATTCTTTAAGATTGTAATCTTTTTTCGAGGATTATTATCATTGCAATATATGTAGATGATTTTTTGATTTGTTTGAATTCTGTATCGTTAGAAGCAGATGTTAAACATGAATGTCATGAATTGTCAAAACATTTTATACTCTAGGACTTGGGTCTTAGGTTTTCGGTATTTAATATCAAGTATGATATGAAGAAAAACATATTTTAAAAATTAATCAGAGAGATCACAATATATTTGATCTTCTAGAAATATTCAGAATGAAAGATGCTGAAGTTATTAAGACACCTATTGAACTTGGTTAACAATGGAAAAAGAGTACCTATGAAAAACCAAATTTATCATATCAAAATCTTACGAACTCCTTAATGTATTTAATAGTAAATACAAACCCAGATCTTTCATATCCTGTAAGCTATCTAAGCCAATTCAATAGTAGTTTCAATTATGAATATCAGACATATTTAAAGAGAGTTTTGAGATACTTGAAAAGCAATGTTAATATGGACAAGATATCTACTAAAAGTGATACAAGTATTACTTGTTATGTAGATGCAGATATTTCGAATGACGTTAATGTTAGGAAATCTCATTCAGTATATTTTCTTCAAAATATAATAAATGTAATAATTAAGCGATTTCCTAGGAGGCAAAAATGCAATCTTGTGTAGCATTGCAGAACTCAGAGCTGAATACATTGCTATCACTGAAGCTAGCAAAGATGAAGTTTTTATAACAGGCTTTCTTAGAGAAAAAGTTGGATTTAATGCAACAATTGTACTTTATAATGATAGTGCTCAAAAGCTTATACGAAGTCCGATATATCACAGTAGAACAAAACACATTGATATAGAGTATCATTATATTAGAGAAATGGTTGAGAAGGGCATAATTTTGCTTAATTATCTTTCCTCTGAAGAAATGGTTGCTGATGTTTTTTTACGAGAGGACTTTTCTGTCCTGAACATAAATTTGTGTTGGAAATTGAGCAATGTACAGTATAAGTCAGTGTATGACATATCAAGAACATTCCACTACTGCGCCCGTTTGGATGCTCCATAATTCTTAAGTAGCTTGTAGTAGTTTTGACTGCTGCAGTTCTGACTGCTGCAGTTCTAACTGCTGCAGTTATAACTGCTGCAGTTTTGACTGCTACAGCTTTGACTGCTGCAGTATTAACTGATGCAGATCTATTTTTGGTCTATAACAATAAATCTGATCGAAATCGTTGAAGAATAAGAAGGAATGTTATGCACAAAAACATTCTCACCATTTGGTCATCGTAAAACTGAAATATTTCTTGGGTTGTACTGATACTCCTTATGGTTTACCTAACAATAGATAGAATTTGGCTTATAACTATGAATCGGATTGAAATCGTTAAAGAACAAGAAGATATGTTTCACCTTTTTGTCATCATTAAACTGATAGTATGGAAACTGCATGTATTTCTGTTGGGCCGACTTGAATAAATCACACAAATGAATATCTACTGATTTCAATCGACTAGAGATGTTGAAAAATCTACCAATATCATTCTACTACTACAAGTTGTTGGATATCATTAAAGATTTAGCTCGAAACATCAACAACAATTCGATCGAAGATTAATAAATGCTTTTTGTAGATTCAATCC
>CM024239.1:928771-987775 GCA_013421045.1 Propylea japonica | reverse complement strand
TTTCCCTGAGCTCTGGTATCATACGCTGGACTAGTATGGTAGGCCCGTTTGCACTAACCTCAACTAGGGACTTTTTGTTCAAATCAGAAACTTTTTGACTTCTGTAATTTTTCATATCTCGAACCGTTTCGAGTATGAAATTATTGAACGGTTGTATGCATTCGATGAATAATCCTAAGTTGAGTCTCAGATGACGAGCTATCGAAATAAAAGCAAATTTGGGCATATCGGGTATTTCTATTATTTTGTTATTCAGTGAATAACATACAATCGTTCAATGATTTTTTGCTCGAAAACGGTTAGAGATACGAAACAATTACAGGAATAAAAAAAGTTTCTAAATTGAACGATATCGAAAATTGATTTTACGCTGATCAATGGCGTACCGCAAAAAAGTTTGAGAGGAAAAGGAGACATGCCTCCGAAAAAGAAAACACCCTGTAGATTCTAGTTAAGATTCAGGACAAGCAATGATGAAGACTGTTGATAATACCTCGAATTCCAGATTTGGACTGAATATCTCAAAAACTGCAGGAGTCATGAAGAAAAAACCAATTTTTTTTTGGAAATTTCAACACTCTGTAGCTCCGTAACGAAGCTATTAAGGAACCATGTTATATGGACTTTTTCCCTTCAAATATGCGTAGATTCATCCCCTTAAGTTGTGACATACTATTATGTACACCCTGTATATTTGAAATTTTGAGTGATTAATGAAACGTATTGATTAAGTTGTAGAACTTCGAAGATGCTTTGATATTTCAAGAAACATTAAGAATCTTTTTCCAAACTAATATAATTCTAGTCGAAATAAATGAACATTTTAATAATTTTTTCATTCATTCAAAATTTTGAAATAATTTCGATTTTACTGATCAAAGGGATATCCGAAAAACTTTTAATTTCTTACAGGCGAAATCAATTGAATTACTTCTAGAGTTGTTACATAGGTACTTTTCATTTTCGTATTTGAGACCGTTCGTTGTCAAAAAAATCGTTGCATTTAACATATTTTCGAAGAATCGACAACATGGATGTGGTCACTTCGACATGCGGCTGTCGTTGGGGGTAGGTATATCTGTGAAGCACCCGGATACAACAAACGGGAATAATCAATATACAATAGGGAATACCCTGTAAGTTCTTTGACGTTTCCAGGTAACCTTCGGAGAATACTACATCTGTCATAGGGAGATGAGATTTCTATTCGAAGGCCACGCTGCCAATGAATCCATCTTCATAAATGTTCTTGGCATGCAGATATGCTTCAAAATTTGGTTGAAGCGTAACTGTATGTACACAGTAAACATTCGAGCTATCTTTTAATCTCAAGAAACTCATAATATCGTATCAAATTCTTCGAAATTATATAAATATTGAAGTACAGAGGTTATAAACAAATGAAAATAATAGATATGCATGCTTCAAATCAAAGCAAAGTACATCGTATTATTTACATTTCATTGGAAATATATCCTCACCTATATTTAATACAGTAACACCCAGAATGAATCGCATTCCGTTAGTATCTATCCGTATAAAATACAGTGGAACTTCCCTATAACGAAGGTCTGTATAACGAATTTCGTACAAGACCTTGCACCTTGAATCCAAATTCCATGTTAAAAACACCCTCTTAAACGAAGCAAATTCTCTCTATAACGAAATATTCAAAGAACATCACTCTTTGAATGGGTATTGGTAGGAAGGTATAAGGGTGGGTTTTTTCTGACATTTTTCCGGACATACGTAATAAATCCCGAACTTAAACTAAATCATTACGGCGACCAGAGATCCTTCTGAAACAGTTTTAACTACACCCCTGGCTGTTTGGTTTCAATCTAACCATTACGCTAGTGTGAAAGTTGTGCGAAAATGTCGAAAGGAAGTCCATAAATTTGAATGATAAATTTAAATTTATCAGTGAAGTCGACCGCGACATTGTCGACTATAGACACAAATTTTCTGTATAACGAAACTCTTACTTGCTCAGTTAGGTACTATTTATAGTTAGCAATTTTTGTTTCTTCATATTTATTATCTTAGAATTTGAATGAAACGAGGATATTAAGAATTGCAAACCGTTTACCTTCAGTTATAGAGCTATAGGAATTTTAGAGATGTCATAAGAGAATTAAAGTCTAGAGACTAATTCAATGCAAAATAAATTTGGTGAAAACTGTGGTCTTGTTCGCGCGACTGCGACTCTGCTCCTCTCGACTTTTTATGCGGCTTTGTTAAGTCATGGATTTAGGCCGACAAAACAAAATTCAGAGCTAATATTCAAGCCACCATTAACACCATACGGTAAGATTCATCAGAAAAATTAGGGAAAAAGGAAACTCTTCGAATAAGTCGTAGCGGCGGCGGATATACGCCAGGAGTCATATTTGAAGAATAAACGCCATGAAATTATCTTGAAGACAACATGTAATGAAATGCAAATTTCAAAATTCATTCCAACAATACAGTGGAACATCCCTATAACGAAAGCACTAAATCCGCAAAAAAATTCGTTATAAAGAAATTTCGTAATACAGAAAATTTGTTTGAATAGTCGGCAATATCGCGATCGACTTCACTGGTAAATTTAAGTTTTTCATTCAAACTTAAGCACTTCTTTTCAGACATTTTCGCACAACTTTTCACACAATAGTTAGATTGAAACCAAACAGCCAGGGGTGTATTTGAAACTGTTTCAGAAGTATCTCTCTGCGGCCGTAATGATTTAGTCGAGATTTATTACGTACGTCCGAAAAAATTTCAGAAAAAACCCACCCTTACACCTTTCTACCAATACCCATTCAAAGAGTGATGTTCTTTGAATATTTCGTTATATAGAGAATTTACTTCGTTTTAGAGGGTGTTTTTAACATTGAATTTGGATTCAAGGTGCAATGTCTCGTACGAAATTCGTTATACAGACGTTCGTTCTAGGAAAGTTCCATTGTATTTTTGTCTTTATTTATTCCTCAAAGTTCTCGAGCTGCTAAAAAGGCACTATCATCAAAAATGTACAAAAGCTTCCATCTAGCAACATCATATTCATGATACATCATTCTTGATATCATCCAAGTAATCAAGATCCTTTGTTCGCACCTTCAATTTACAACATCCCGTAAATAGTTAAATCTCATTAATCGAACTCTCTAATAAAGTATTCATCCAACCGGTATGTATTAATGTATTAGTACAATCTACCAAGTGTTAAAATATCCAAACAAACTCGACGAGAAGTTCATTTACTTTCGCGACCATTCATTCGCTTGATTATACAGGAAATTACAATTAATGAAATTTTCAGCAGTAAAACGCGCGCCTGGCAATCAAACCGAATAATTAAAATTTATGGTTCACAAACGGTCGCGAGAAAGTGCACAAAAGTTGAAAAACAAACGAACCATCTGTGGCGGCAAGCTGGGAACCGGCGAGATCATGAAGCCGTTTCTTCTGAATACGAGGTCAGTTCGACAGCAAAGGTGAATTTTGAATTTTTGAAGAGTACACTCACCGGCAAAATAATCGATCCCACACAAAAAAATCGATGAAGTTTGTAAATTCGTAAGTATGTTATTTCGAGTCCGATTTGATTGAATTTTTCATCAATTGTAGTTTTGTTCATTCTCAATCAATCATCAGTTTCTAATTGCAAGTGGAACAATATCTGTTTTTTACCCTAACTTCAGAACGACCCTTGTTATGTTCCAGTTTTCCACCGTGCGATTCTCCATTTCATTATCAAGACACATCTTCTCTCGACGAATTGATTCTTCTTTTATAACAATAGCTCAATTTTTGTAAAGATACAGGGCTTTCAGTGAAACATTAGACTTGGTATTTTCAGGGTATTTTCGGTTCCCAACTACAGCGGTTCGTTAACCAGCCAATCCTACAGGGTATAAGTATACAAAATATAGCCATTTAAAATTTCTGTCCCTCATATATCTGACAAAACGAAACCAATCGAAATAATAATAAGCCTGATGCAGAATTTAGTGGCCATATTGTAAACAAAACCATAGAAAGTTCAATTGGAATTTGAGAGGAAGAATCTTTATAATTCCATAATGAGATATCGTATTCGAGTGAAATTTATTTTCGAATGAAGATTGATATCATGAATGCTCATGCAAAATTTCAGGAGAATAGCATCATCTCAACCATAGAATAAATTTTTTGAAAATTTTTGTTTTATTTTAATTTTTCCAGAATATAATTGAGAACGTGCTGAGATTTTGCATTCATATACTTAGCATGAATCTCCTATACAAAGTTTTGAGGTAATAGCATTAGGGCTCTACCTATGAACAGCCGCTCAAAAGCACCTGCTCAGTGCTTCTGTAAAATATTTTGTTGAACAAACCCCGTACACGCTGGTAATTAAGCCTGACATGTTAAAAGTGTTTTTTTTCTGCTAGCCCCGTACGGTAGATTCATGAATGCAGACGAGCATTTCTCGTGAACTGTTAAGCCGATTCCGAGGATTCGTCAAACTTAGGACGAAAAAGGTTTCGAGAACACGAAGCAATTAACGGGCGTTGAGTGTTCCGTTAAAACCAAATACCTCGATTCTTCACGGGTTTTAAGTCAAACTTTTTTGAGACACCATTTGGCCTTTAAAGTGAATTAAGTTTTTGCGCAATGAAGTATTCACGAAGTCACTTACTTTCCTAAAACAAGATCATGATGTCAATAATTTATAGGTTCATACAGTGTGTAAATCTGAAACTATACCACCTTCAATATTTCACCCCCCAGGAAAATTTGGAAATTATACAGAACATTGGTTTCAAAATGCCATATATTAGACGACCTTTTCTCTTAGAACTTTAGAAAAAACAGTAGAATAGTCACACAGTCAGCAAAAATTGCATTGCAGCATTAACATGATGAACAATGTTTAAGAATGAAAGATTTTCAAAATGTTTGTTTGTAGAAAAAATATAACTTTTTTCGAACCATAACAGAATAGTATGATTGAAAACCCAACTAATGCCAACATCTATCAATCCTAACATCAACAATTTCACGTCAACAATCTTCCATACCTGTTTCTCAAAAAAACTCATGTTCAACGCTTATTTTGCAGCGGATAAAATAATGAATAACCATGCTATGCAATAAAAGTGGGAGTACGAATGAAAATGTGATCCCATAAACGAGTACGTGATTCCATTTTGTCTTCTAGACAAATTAACCGCCGACAAGGAGCAACAAAAAGCCCTTGAGCGTCTATAAAAGGAGTTTTGCATTCGACAGATTAAAGAGCAATTAAGGGAAATACAGAATACTTGTAGGCGAGATTGAAGATGACCAGAGGCTTTAGAAACAAGTTTTATCTTGCTTAGATGTACTACTGGCGTTTAAAAATAGTACTAGTAAAAGATCGAGAGGATGCTGAAGTCTGAGTCATAATTAGAGAGTTATCGAAACCAAATGGAGACCTAACTCTGAAAGGATCCTGTAATAAAGATCCTTAACGTCGGTTTGACATTTGAGCTATCGAAACGATTTCCTGTCAACCTTATTGAGGCATTTCCTTTATTTTGACACTGTGTTGCCGAAGATACTTATATTGAAATATCCGGAAAATAGAATTTTTGGACAAGAGATAAATTTCTGGATGTCTGTGAATCCAAAAAAAACTATTTTCGTGCGTGTTGCGTACAATATGCAAACTTCTAGAAACTAATTTCATATGAATTGTTAGCCGTTAGTTCGTTGCTATGGTAATGCTCAAGTGTATTATTCAAATTATACTTTCCGGTCTAGTCCTAGTACGTATAGTCCGTTCACGAAAGGTTGAGCACATAGTAGGCGTTTCTTTATTTATCTGAAGTTGGCAGTATTTACTGTCATAAAGTAAATAAAGTCAACGTTGCCGAATGTATCCGGTCTCGTCCGACAAGCTTGCGAGTTATCAGAGAACTCTATGCAATATTGACAACATTGCGTATCAATCTGACAAGAAAATAAAGAACATAACCTAAAATTTTAATATACACAGTGGAATATGCAAAATTTTCATGGCCAACCGACGGCTCAACCTTTCGTGAACGGAGTATACTTCCCGGACTAGACCAGGAAATACAAATGTCTCGAAGAAAAAGGTCGGTTGCCGAAAAATATTTTTTTATTTAATGAAACAGTTCTTTTTTCACTTAGTCCCATATTTCGGCATTGAGGGAATTCTTCGTCAACATTTCTCCCAATAATATTTCTACGTCGTCATAAGTGAATTTGAGACATTTATTTTCAATCTCGCTATTAATTTTTTTTTCACAAAATGTTCACAATATACGATATCAAATGTTCTACTGACTCTCCACTACTAACGAATTTCCATTGACCATTGCACAAAAAAAAAGTAGTACCTGACATAAAATAACCCAAAAATGAGAGAACTGTCAAAATAAGGGATCTTTCATTCAATACGACCGTCCTTTATTGAAGTTGAGTAGGGAGGCCTGTATTTTATTAAAGGCCACCTTGAAATCTGTCTTTAATGCGCATGAGCAGATGTCAAAATGAAGGAAACTTCTCGTATTGAACCTTCCGAAAAATTTCTTCGAGTGTTCTAGGCCCGAAAGGCTATGGCAGAGTACCTTCTGTCTGCCTCTTCACTTTCTTTTTGACAGTAGTTTTTTCCACTGTCACAAATGATTCTGAACTCATGAAAGAAGCCATTTCTCTATGTTCGGTATGTTTATTCGATAAATCAATTCTTATTATTTTATTGTTCGTGGTTATTGCCAATGTTTCCGTGAAGTAGTCTTTGAAGCAGAGATAAAGCTATCAAGCGTAAATAACAATCCCGAAAAAGCAAGAACAGGACAGACAGATCAGCATTGCCAGACAGTGGATTGTGGTTGGCAGACAGCGTGTCTGAAGACCTTTTATCACCTCAAAAGCTCACTGTATGTTCGTTTGAAAACCAGGGGCCTATTGCACCAAAATATCTACTTTGCAACTTTTCACTTCGCACCTTGCATTTTGACAAATTTCAAGAGTGAAATTTCGTTATGTTGCACAACATTCCCCCAAATTCAATTTCTGCGGAGTACTTTTCACTATGCACTTGACTTTTCACCTTGTATTTTCAATTATGAATGCGTTTGTGCCACTTAATTCATTTGAAAAGTGAAAAGTGCAAAGTGAAAAGTTGCAAAGTATTTGGTGCAATAGGCCCCTGGTTTGCAACGGAGTTGCTCAAACATCCTTCAATTCGACAAGAAATGACATGACGATCTTCCATTATAACCTATTTCACATCAATGTCTTCTTTCACAACAACTGATTTTGGACAATTGGGATTGAAGCTGCTTATTTTTCTGCATATGCTGATGTGTCGCGCCATGTTTATCAGAAAGGCGTAGCATCTTGGCGTCAAACTCATAATACGATTCAATGCGAGACAACTTCTCATCATTTTCAATTCGCTGTTTAAATGCACCGGACTTGAGTTCCTTAATTAGAGTATTCGTAAAACTGCTAATAACACGAATTAACATTTTTTCAACGTTTATATCTACGCCCATCAATTACAACCTCGGTAATTTGAATGCAGTTCGTAACGTGGAATTGGAATCATTATCCGCCGAGGAATATTTGTTGTTCTTCCCGAGCAAATTTGAATTCTAGGTAAGAGCTAATCATTATTTGCTAGCCCGAGGCATTCGTTTACTACGATCAGATATAAACGAGGTGGCTCACTGATAATCATCAGCATCATCCCACTAGTAGAGGAAAGTTGCATTGATAGATACCAGGGATGTACAAAAATTAATTTCAGTATGTTGAGAAGCTTGGAGAAATAATCATAATAATAATAATATGCACACGATCAGAAATATTTCATGAAGGATAGGAGGCTAACCGACGATAAATGCCGCTACGGATGCCAAACATCAGAAACCATCCAACATGGGCTCCCAAATGTTTGCTGGAAATGAATATAAGAGTCGACATGATGCAGTTTGTTAAAAAAACTTCATCAGGAACTCGCCATCCAACTGAAGATTCTGCAGTCCGAAACAATTCCATATTATAAGTATCAGCCTGAAGTAATACTGGAGAACCACCATTACAGGCTGTACTGGGATCGCACAGTACTCACAAATTCAACAGTTGGTAATAACAGCTTTGACATAATTCTAGTGAAGAAAAAAGAAAAGAGAGCAATACTTATAGACGTAGCCATACCGAATAACCAACAATATAAGTCGAAAATACGCTGAAAAAGTAAAGAAATATCGAGAGTTACAACTTCAGATCGAAAGTCAATGAGGAATGTCTAGTACCAGAACCATTCCCATTCCATATCAACCACAGGAATTATACCTGACAGCCTTAAGTCCAAACTAAAGGAGCTAGATTTGGATGAAAACCTTTACAAAATAATGCAAAAAGCAGTACTTCTCGGTACTGCTAGAACGGTAAGGAAGTTTGTAGGTCACGATGGACACCAGGAACACCCATGGTGGAAAACACTGCAAGATCGACTACCAGGACATCAACCGAGAAATCCAGGACCAAGCAACGAAGGACGAACAACCCAGGACCCAGGAGAAGAAGAACACAGAACACCTCAGAGCTGATACTTGCTATCCGGGATGAGTGAATGCTCCCCTTAGTAGGAAGTGTGATAGCCGATCGCTAGGGGATGTGAGAAATCACACCCTTTCTACGCTAATAGGTTCAAGTCGATAATATTATTATGCACTGGTTTTTTTCAGTAAAAAATACCTCATTTAGTGTATTTTCGAACGACATATCCACTTTTGTTTTAGCTGCTCATCTTCAACCATAATATGGCTAACCTGATAACAACGAAAGAGTCTAAAAACTCCAAACCTAAATTTGCTCTGTTTTAAAGCTTCTCGTGATTGAATCTTGAAGTAATTTTATGGAAATCACCAATTCATCTGTAACCTGCAGATGCTGTGATCGAAAGACTTACATTTTGTAGGTGTTACCAGAATAATTTAGGAGAGTGGGAGCCATATCATATTATGGACTGATAAGGCCACTTTCACGAATTTTCCAACATTAGTTAAGTTTCAACGTGAGGTTGGCAGCCATAAGGACGAACTTTTCGGACCAATTATACTCACCGATCACTTTAATGCTGAAGAATTCATTAGATTAATTCAAAGCAACTTGATAGACATATTGGATAAAATGCACCTGTTTAACTGATAAAATAAAATATCTGGTTTCAAATGAATGGCTGCCAGCACATAATAGTCGTAACGTCTATTTAATGAATATATTGCTATACAACGATCAGATGTCTACCGAGAACCCCTGACCTGACGCTTTCAGGCATGGAAGGATCTCATCGACAGAATAGAATTGTGTGTTTAGAAATGCTTCAGAAACGCTATAAACTTTGCAGATTCAGTACGAAGACGATGTATCAAATATATTGAAGAGGGAGGTTCATTTTTTCGTTTTTATTTTGATTCAAGATGAATTGATGATTTTCATTAAATTACATTGAAGATTCGAAGAGCTTCAACATAGAGCAAATTTAGGTTCGGAATTTTTGGACTTTTTCGTTGTTATCATGTTAGCCATAATATTGTGGCGTAGGATGAGCAGCTCAGACAAAAGTTGATATGTCATTCGAAAGTGCACTAAATGAGGTATTTTTTACTGAAAAGAAAACATTTTCATAATCATCGATATTTCATAGAAAACCTCATTACAAGAATAGGAGTAATTTTTTTAACTTCAGAATCCTTACCACGTCCGCAATAAGAGTTTTTCTGCACACATACTCTCTTATCTTGTAGATAATTCATTGCTCTTTTCGAATATGTGGTCAAATTTGATGAGACTGTCAGGAAAATTGAATGATGATCATTTATAAGAAATTGGCTACTGTATTCAAAACTTCATTTACCATCACTAGAATAAATCGATGCAGAGCACCCCAAGATGTCTAAAAGTGTTAACCAGTTTCCGCATTTAAAAGAAGGTCATTGACCAAAGAAGATTGTACTTGATTGCGAATATTACTTACGGGTGTATAATTATCTATAAACTGAATCTGAAACAAGTACTGAAGTTTACAACGGAGAACATAGTTTCCTGATAGAAAATCGGACTTCTTAGCATTCAATCTTTAGTATCTGGTATAAAAGAAATGATATGAAAAACATAGGACGTACGGGGTTTGTTCGATAAATGTAGTCACAAGTATATCGAAATTTGAAAACACTATCCTTATAATATACTTTCTTCAATTGCCATAAAATTAAATCAAGTAGCGGAATTAACTGAAAAATCGAGAAAAATATTGACGGATTCAATTTTTTTTAGGGATTATGCACATATTTCGTAGTTTCAGTATTGAGCCTACTACTGTGAAGTTTGGAAAACTTTTTTTTGCAAATTTTGCTTGCTTGCATTAACGGAAGTAAGTAATAGTATGTAGTTATGTCGAAAAGTTCCTAAGTTTCGATCCGGAAGTAGTCTCAAACGACTCGGTTGTATTCAATGATGAATAATACCATTGAGTTTAAAAATATTATTTTTAAATTCAATGATAATACCGAGATAAGAAAAAACAATAATGTCAACGTCCATAAACCCTAACTTTCGAACGGAAAGGGCAAGTGATCCAAATTTTTTTTGGGTATGTGTGAGGTCGGAATATCGAGTCTCCAGCAATGAATGTAGTTCATGAGTTATAATGAATAAGAATTATGTACATAAGTACATAACGGAATCGCCATCGGTTGGCCATGGAAATTGGACATATTCCACTGTGTATATTGAAATTTTAGGTTATGTTGTTTATTTTCTTGTCAGATTGATACGCAATGTTGTCAATATTGCATAGAGTTCTCTGATAACTCGCAAACCGGGTACATTCGGCAACGTTGAATGTATTTTACGTTATGACAGCAAATACAATACTGCCAACTTCAGATAAATAAACAAACGCCTATTATGCGCTCAAACTTTCGTGAACGGACTATAGACTAGATACTAGAAAATTTCGGGGTACATGTCAGAATATTTCGCTAGTTTTTGTAATGTATCAAATTGATTAAATGAATTTCGAGTTGAAGATTCGAAATTTTGTTTCGAATATCCAGTTAAAACCAGAAATCTGATCGACACGAAGGCTTCCAAAATGAACGAATTCAAAAAAAGAAATACAGATATGAACTGTCATTTTCCAAAATGAAGAAAAGCGTATAAGCTTTTGACTGTACGTAAGAGTTTCCTACACTTTTGAGCTGAATTTTCCTGTGGAATATATCGAAATTATTCCAAAAACCGAAATCCTTTTGATAATCTGATTATTATAAGCTACTCATAATGATTAATAATAATTAAACTTGTAGATTTGATCGAAATTGTAGATTTCTCGGACACTCATCATGTTTGTGTTAATCTAAACCGATGATGAAGTTTTAATACGTCGTATGCTATCGCAGTAGGTAAGACGTGCAACTAACAAACAACACTTCTTGTTGCCAACAAAACTGTTGTTACTACAGAGGTTGTGACAGCTAGCAATCGCGACAGATGTTGGCGTCAACTTCCTTGCTAGCCAACGTGTTTATTTGATCTAATGGTCAAAGATTGAATCCATAAATTAATTCCTCAAAAATGTACTTCAGCATTCAAAAGTAATCTATATTGAATGCAGGTGCGTTTTATTTCACTAGAATCTTAATTTATTATAAAAACGAAAAAAGTATTAGATTTTAGCTCGAGGTTGTGTGTTGTCCCGACGCGAAGCGGACGGAGAAAAAAAACCGAGAGCTAAAATCTATAATATTTTTCCCGTGTATATATGTAACATTTTTTTTCTGTGACAGAAAAACGACCATTTAATAGTGAAAGAAATATAATCTTTCACGAAATACTTTTTCGCCCACGGGAAAAAGTGAATACTTTTTTCCCGGATACATGAACATTCACTTTTTTGACAGAGAAAAAAGTAATTTCGTAAAAAGACATATTTGGTGACCTATCAAGAGATATAAAATGTTAAATTTTTTCCCGTCACAGAAAAAAGTATATACTCTCAAAAAATCAGTGAATTTTACTCACTTTATGTTGGATCTATTCGGCGCTGAGGCATCAGGAATCCTAGCACTGGAAGATCTGTTCAATTTGGTACCAAGCTTTGGAGGTTTATCTGTTAGGGTACCTGCTCCAGCAGTCAAGAATGACGTATCGGTAATTCTGGCACTGGAGGATCTGTTCAATTTAGTTTCTAATTTTGGACGTTTATCGTTGTTACTGCTTGTTTCATCTGTTAAAAATTTAAGTTGTCAGTTCAATTTTTATATTTGGAATAGAAAAACTCGTGTATACTCTTGACTATATAAATCTAAGATGTCTAAAATAGGCATCTTATACAAATCACACCGAATGAAAATGTGTTTTTTTCTGATGTTCATAAAATATTCGACATTAATAAAAAGAATTATTCAACTGATTCGTAGAGAATTGTGATAGCTCTGAAAATTTCCCAAGGGAACATAAAGTTATAGACAGATGTTAACAAGAAAAAGGTTGTACTCAATTCTCATTGCAGCTCCAGAATCTTCAAAAATCAATTTAATAACATAATAGAAAGTTAACTGCGATATTCGGATGTTTGCAAAGTTATGGGTGTTGTTATAGCTATTTTCAGCACTAAAAATTTCAAAAATATATATTGGTAGGTACTCGAAAAAATATATAACAGATACTGAGATAAAATCAATTCTCAAAGTAACAAAACAGAATAGATAGATGGTCGCAAAAACTATAACTAACCCATTGTTTCACTTTAAACCTTAAGAAGACATATCCCAACAAAAAGATTCAATTCAACTATCATTGTTTGTTTGAAGATCTCATATTACTTTTTCAGATGCACTTTAATACCTCGAAAATTGCAAGACAATTTGGAGACTCAATTTCATTCAATGTGATTGCATGCAATGAAAGTTTGTGTGAACATCTTCGAGACAACTTGGACAGGTTTTCTGAAGGATATTGATAATATATTTAAATTTCCTACTGAGAAATAAAAAATTTCCATTTGATTATAATTTATTGGAAGAAAATTCTTACAAATTTTCAGTTGCCAAAATTTCAATACTTAATACATACATATAAGTATATAAAAAATTCAGAAATATTGGAAATGGTTCTTATCTCTAGCAATAAACATTTCAGTCAACAAAAATTACAGACTATCGAAGCTTATATTGAAGGGAGCAATAAATTACGATATCACAGACAATGGAACTACACCAAAACAATATTTGATAATAATTTTCACAGAAAGATTAAAATTTGGTTCTATCGCAACCAAAATCACAAAATAAATGCGTTTTTGTAAAATTGTTCGAACTCCTCTTTATGCGAACGAAGTTCATCCACAAGAAGCGTGATGATGTTAATCTGCATCATCAAGAGACATTTCCGAACCTGTAAAAAATTACAATCCAGTAAATCCGAATGCTAGCTACATTCACCATTGGGGAAGTAATTGTTTTGAAAACATCAACAAGATAGTATAATGTCGTATATCGCATCGCACTTGAATTATCACAAATAAATAATTCTTTCTGAGTAAGATGCATTTCGAAAATGAGGAAAAACTAGAAAAAAGACAAGCATTCATAATAGAAAAACAAGAGCCAATATTGAGGAATTACACTACGAAATAGATAATGCTTGAATACCAAGAATTATTGAAACAGAAATAATATTTATTCAGTTTTTTGGAATATTTTACGAAATTGATTAATTTGCGAAAAAAAGAAATGGTGCAATAGGATACTCATAAATATATCTATTGTATGGCAATCAACATTGATATTTTCCACGAAAAATTTATTTGAAATAAATGATCCGATAGTATAATAATAATTACTAAAATTACTAAAATCTGCCGTTTGGGACCTCCAAGTTGTTCACACAAATCTTTCAAATAAAAAGAAAACAAGCAGAAACACACCTAAAGCATGATTTTTCTGGATCTCCTTAGTGATCTTTGTGTTGAATAGCTTGATTCTCTCAGACAAACTTAAATTCGATGGATCTAGCGATAAAAGCAAGTTATTAAAAAAACATCAAGAAAACATATGAAGCAAAATGAAGATAAATTCGGTTAGGGAAGCTAGTCATTACCGTCAGACTGCATTTTACTGGCTTCTCTTATCTCTTCACTAGTCACAGGTTGTGTAGAATGTCTATTTCCTTTGGTTCTTTCGGAGGAAGAGGTACCAGTTTTTTTCTTGATAGATTTATCCATTTCGGAGGTATCTGTAACAAAGTTGTTCATTCATTTCTGTCAAAAAATATACGAAAGATAAAATTTCAAGGAAACAAAAATCCAAAATATTCGTAAACAACTGAAAATATCCAAAGTTCCTACCTTCCTCTTTGTTCCGCAATTCTCCAATTCCAGAAAAAGTCACAGGATGACGTTTATTATTATCTCTAGGTTCTGAAGTAATAGAAATATTTGGTACATTCTGGCCACTTCTGTTTGATTCTGAAATTAGATATCATTTAAATTCTTCGATCAAATCAAATCAAATCAAATTGTATTTCTGACAACAATTTTATTCTCTTCCGATAACTTTGATTATATTTTCAATTCAATTCATTTCAAGGTACATCAATTATAACACTATAATATTTATTTATATCAATATAATGAATATATCTAATTCGGAATAGTTGATGTTATCAAAGCTAAAATCGAATATGAAATATATTACATCTGTCATAATAGGAACGTTTTTTTAGTAAAATCGATCTTTCATCAACCCAGATAAAAAAGTCTTCACTATCACCTACCAACACTTGTTGAAATCGATTTATTCTTTTGATAATCACCTCGGATTCACGTTGACTAATTCATACATATATCGAAAAAGGGTATGACATTACCATATGTTTTGTTATCGGCATTGATATAAAATCGATTATCTTCAGATGACTAATAGATCATCACAACGATAAATAAAATATGGCAATTGCCGTGAGATAGAATTGAATGAATACGATAAATAAAACTTTTTCTTTTCGAAAATCTATTACTTGAGGAAGTAAGATTATCCGATTTATTGGGCAAGAATGAAATTTGGAAGATTTCAGCTAGACTGAATTATTCGCCAACTAGCTACAATTTGAGATCTTGTCAGTATTTTGTTATATTTTGTTCAATCTTTTTATATCCTTTGTATTCTTATGATTTTTTCAGCTTGCTTATTAATAGCTTATGAACTATTTCAAACAATTGTGTTTTTGATTGTCCTTCTTATAACACCTAAGTCGAGTTGTTGACGTGAAATTTTTAATGATGGAAAATTTATTGAAAGTTGCTTTTCTGAAATCTTGAAGTCCTGAGCGCATTTTCTGAAAACAGCTGTAGAATATTGATAGAAATTTTGAATAGAGACAACTGGGGTTGTAAGACCCTTCGCGACTATCGAATGTAACATCCTTTTCACAGCTTCATTACAGCTCTTGTTTTTTGTCGACGTGAATTTCTTCATGGTCAATTTTGCCTCTACTTTTCAAACTACCGAAAGTTGATTATCTGAAAGTTTCAAGTCAATAGAAACGAAAATGATGGAAACAGCCATAGGTAATAACATTTCAATAACACTTGTTAATTTACCGTAGTGAGTTAGCATTGGGCGACATCTCAAGTTCATTATTCAGTGAGACAGAAAGTAACATATTCCTTCAAAATGGGTTGTTCTTTTGGAGAAACAATGAAAAAGTAACAAAACCATCATCCGAAATGATATAAAGAAAATGAAATTCAACAAAATATGTATAGGATTCGCAGGGAAAGAGTTCAAATTCCACTACCAAAAAGTCTTATTTGTGAAGAATGGATCGAGATTTCCAAATTAATTATTTTTTTTATTGTGAAATATGAATTAAAAAATTAAAGAAATTCTTGTGGAAAAAGGTTTATGTACGGTTTTATTTTACCCCTTACAATTATAGAGAAAAACCAGCAACATTTTCTGGAATGCCTTCTCGCTCACATTAAATATCTGCTTGATTTCATTTTGTTATTTTTTGGCTTCAAGAACAAAATTAAGATATGCTTTTCATGCGCCATCTATAGGGGGCTGTAACTAAGCAGAAATGCCTAAAAAACTTTGATATGAAAAACTAAGCCTATTTTCTGACAAGGAATCGTCCCCTATATTTTATATTTTTATACTTCCTAATATTCCTTACCTTCATTGGTTTCCATAACGGATTTGGATGAACAATCTTCTGGGAATTTCGTATCGTTATCTTCTAGTTCCAGTCCGTCGCTTAGGGACTGAAAAGCAGAATCAGTCGATACCTTCGAGCAACTGTCCAGGTTGGAATTCAGGTTTCGTGAGGAAGACAAGAAATCTGTGATAACTTCCTCCTTCTGTATAGACAAATGGGAATATTGGCTGCAGAGCTGATCGTTTGACGAGAAGGTGTAAGATGAACTGGAAAAATGTTAACATTCAAAACTGTTCTTTGATCATTACAACAAAAGGTGATTTGCTGATTGTATATTTGGAGAGTTTTGCTTGAATGTCGTGATTTTATGAATTTCAGTGGACAATATTTTCAAACGACTTGGTTTGACTCAGCTAATTATGCTGGTCAGCCAAATTTTGTCTCATAGATTGTCATTCTTGAATCAATTCGATATATTTGGAACTTTGTATCGTGTTCCTCTGAAGTTATGTACTTGAAAGAAGAGCATGCGAAAATTTCAGCGAGATATTCATTCTTATTATTAAAAACGATAAGAGCTTCATCAACTTACAAAATACGAACTATAGTCCGTTCACGAAAGGTTGAGCCGTTGGTTGGCCATGGAAATTTGGCATATTCCACTGTGTATATTAAAATTTTAGGTTATGTAGTTTTTTTTCTTGTCAGATTGATACGAAATGTTGTCAATATTGCATAGAGTTGTCTGATAACTCGCAAGCTCGTCGGACGGGGCCGGGTACATTCGGCAACGTTGACTTTATTTTACGTTATGACAGCTAATATTGCCAACTTCAGATAAATCAACAAACGCCTACTATGCGCTCAAACTTTCGTGAACGGACTATAGGTACTCCAGCATTTAAGTATCAATCTGTTAGAAAAATATTCAAAAATTCAATTCGCAGATGAATGTCTCAAAAATTGATATTTTTGTAGTTTTGAGTCTGCAAAACAACTCTGAATAATATTAGAGGACCTGAAATGCAAATTGAATATCTACAGAAACGGTTGTTCTAAAGAAATCATCATTATTCACAATGAGAATGTTCAATAACTTTGTCGGCATATCAGCATCAAAATCAGGTAATTATGTTCATCCGTAATGTTGAGATTTTATATCTGGACTTACGTTAAGTTTGTAGTATCGGAAGAAAGTGCGGAAACATTCACTTATACTTCTGAATATTCTCATTCAAAGTGCTCTTTGAAAATTTCACTCACTTTTTCCGTTTTTACAGAGCATCTTGAATGGGTTTTAAGGTACACCTTACTTAAATTCAATAGCAATATTCTATTTTGAAATAAAAAAATTTCTCTCTTATATGTATCTACTTTTCTCCCTTAAAAAGTAGGAAATCAGCTTTTGGCGTTTGATGACGTTATTCGGAACCACCCTCTAAATAATTAATATCAATATTATTCATGGCTCTTCTTGTAGGTTGAAAAATATTTTCACTGCATCGCCGAAAACGATCTAACCAAAATAGTTGTACCAAATAGGTGACCTTATAACACATAAATTGTTCGATTCATTTCAGTACATTTTTATGTTCTAGAATAAAGATGATCATATTATTTTTATTCAGTAGGTTACGTATATTAGGCTTTAATGATTGTAAATATTTAGAAAACTAATAACAACATATCTCCATTAAGATAACAGATATTGACGAGGATAAAAACAATGAAAAAAATAAAAAATATGAAACTGTAAATGTACTTTTCGATGAATCATCAGCAAAAATTAAAAAACGTTTTCACCACTCCAAACAAACAGAAACAATTGGATCGAATCACTTCACTCTGCCAGTTCTGCTGTCATCAAAAGCTGTCTCGAATTAAATTTGAAAAAATACGAAAACTTACTCGTCGATTCAGCCGTACGAGGTAACACTCGCGGTAACTACAAAACAAACATGATTCTCTGGTGAAGTGTGTGCATGTGAAATTCTAAAATTAGTGCCGAAAGTTGGCAGTAGAATGAATGGACTACAATTCGATAAATTCGAAATGGGATGTTTCGAAAAATTTCCTGGGTGGGGACGGTAAATATAGCGAATTAGATCATTTGCTTATTATTGCAATGGTATTATTGAAAATGCTGAAAATTTCCCATAAATCTCTGAGTAGAACGAAGTGAATTATGTTCATTAGTAGGTACAGGTTCAATAGGTTCCAACAAGTGTGTTGGCTGTAAACTGCAGGTTTATCTGACTGAAAAAATGTGACACATGTGACATGTGTCAAAAATTCATTCTGGAGGAAGAAAAATGTTCTTTCAGACAATAGGGTTGGTTTCACTCATGGGAAATTCGCAGCGAACTAGTAGTCCATCCAACTGTAGGTTCGTAGGTAACTCAGGGTCTTAAAATTCTTCAAAATAGATTTGGGGATGGGCGATGGACCCGTTTAGGAGAAAAATTAGACTGAGGTTTCATTTGATTTTTCTGGATATTTTACAATCAATAAATGTGATCTAAGTGAGATAATTGTTTTTTGTTTCACTGATACGACACAAAAATTTAAACATTCGAAATAAATATTTTTCTGAACTCGTTCTATTTCAAAAACTGATCGATAAAATCTGCTGAAATTTGGACGGCTAACTTTGAGTATTGATATAATTCAGATATGTAACTTCAGTGCAGAAAATCATTAATTTTTTATCAGAAAAATTACAGATGTACTATGGTGTGTTTTATCAGAAATATATGCAAGTCTGTAGATATTGATGTTCCGTCGATATGATTTGATTATTTCAGAGATGAAGGAAGAAAACCCAAATAAAAGATTACATAAGAATTCATAGCTTCAATTAATTTTTATTGATCTTTAGACTCATTTGGTTTATGAGGAAGAGTATCAATCAGTATAATAAGGGTTTAATTCCGAAAAAAGGATGTAAATATTGTAATGAATGCCTGATAAAGGATTTATATCGTGTAACTGATTAATTAGAGTCAATCATTTTTGTTGTTTTTGAGCATGGAAACATAAAAGATTAATGAACTGTTTTAGGATGAAATAAATGTTTGACGTGAAGTTATAAGCTGTCATTTCATATCTGTTAAAATCACAATTTCTTGAATATTTTTTGTGTGTTTTTGTATACTTTTTGAGCACTTGTTTTCTAGTGCAACAGCGTGCCATAGTTTTGCTGCAATGTCTTCAATTTATGAATTCCAAGTGAGCTCGGTTAGACTTAGGTACTGATTGAAAATCTGTGGTCAAAAGTAATTATGAGCTGAAGAAACTATCAGGGTAGATGAGATGCCGAATTACCTCAGTTGAGTTGCTTGCTAGGTCAAATAGGTTGACTGGTTCTCAAGATATGATGCTTTGAAAATTAATTTTTCCATCGATCTTAAAATAAAAGGTGATTTTAATGCTCAATTTTTTTTATACGTATCTCTTGGGAAAAGACTGGGCTTATAACGCCCTTTCAAGCGCCCCGAGATGAATTTATATTATTATATTAGAAGAAATCGGTTTGTGCGTGTCTTAAACTGCTGTAAGTTGTAACCAAGGGGGAATACATCTTGAGGTAGGGTATTCCATAGCCTTGCAGTTCGATAAAGAAAAGCCTTCTGATACATTATGCTATATTTTAATGTTCAATCCTCATAGCAACCGTACACAAAGTATTCAGAACACATAGAAACATAGAAATTCCATTATGTCAAATGTAAGTCTTGTGCAAAATGAGAATGTATTTCAATCAAGAATTTATACACAATTCATGTTGAGATCGTCAGAAAAATCTTCTAATCAACTCGGTTATTAATCAAGCGACTAATGGTCTCGAACTATAAAACTATAAAACATCTTAACCATTAGTCGCTGTCTTTAATAACCTAGTTGAATAAATAACTATTTCCAATGTTTTTCAAACTTAACACAGGTTTAAAATTTGAGTAGAAAAGATAAAATCGTGAATGAATGGAATGACACGAATAGTTAGTTCTCAGGTATTCAAGTTTGAAGGAACGATTTTCCAATTCGAGAAAGCAAGCAGAAACTTTTGACTATTTATAATCTAAACATGCTCGTTAGTTGAGTGGAGAAAACTTAAAGTGAGAGAATCATACTGGCGAGTCGGTATATCACCCATAATTGTTCGAAAAACTAATCTAAAGCTTCCGTTAAGATGCAAACATCCTACAGGCATCGCAGTAATTTGGTATTATGTTCAAAGTCATAAAAATCAAAAAGTGATCATTATTAATGAATTATGAAAATCACCTAGCCCACCCTACCATCGACACAGCGACATATATTGTCGTCAAAATCAACTTTTTTCGATTTTAACAATAAATTCCAGTTTAATTATCTACAAGAATGCCCAGAAAATACTGATTAAATCAACAGGAAATACTATTCATCAACAAAATACTTTTCAAGAAATATATATCCCATAATTGATATTGAACCGAAAGTTTATACCAACATATCATACATACCTTGTTTTCTTCTCTTCCGTGAACATATTCTGCTGTTTCAGCTTCTCGCTACTCCTCGTCATCTGACTTCTCTTCGGTATAGCACCAGTAAAAGCCAGCGGAGAAACGGCCTGACTAGACATGTTATTCAACTCGATAACTGAAGAAGGTCTTTGCCTCTTCAAAATAGACCTCTCATCGCTACCATTGAGCACAGCCGATGTGTAATCCGCACAAATAGTATTGCTCCTTCTTGCATTTCGCTGTTGCCTTCTGACACTCTCTCCAGAATCAGAGCCGTTTTCATCGCAAAAGGAGAATCTAGGCTTAGATAAGTCCTCTCTGCTCTGCTTCAAAATCGGCCTGTACTCGTTCTCGTTATCTGACTGTCCGCTGTTTTTGTCTGACTCTCGATCTAGTGAGCCACGAAGTTTCAATATTGGTCGTAGTCGGTCATCACAGTCGTCACTTTCGTTACTAGTTTTCTTCTTCAAAATAGGCCTAGGAGTATCCGAATGAGCATTGTCGCTGAACGACTGATCATCAGAGATACTCTTCTTTTTTAGAATCGGTCTGAATGGAGTACCATTCGATTCCAAAACCATTTCAGCCCCACTTGCAGCTGCAAGGATAACAGCTGTGGTGATTGAGACATGCGGCGTTGTATTTGCCGTTGATCCTGCGCTACTAGCTCCAGATCTCCTTTTCAGGATACTCTGGGGCGAATTGAAAGACTGATCATGGTCTTCTTCATTTTTCGAGGACTTCCTCTTCAGTATACTCTGCAAGTGAGCCTCAGGTGAATGAATTCTCGTCAGATCTCGAGGGAGGATCTTCTGTGCGTCTTGAGGATAGACTTGGAGTCGGACTTGCTGGCTACCTCAGGACTACAGCTTCTTCGCCTCAACACCAACGCTTCATCCAAACTTCTTCTTTCTTGAGAATACCTTGCTTCTTATTGGAAGTACTAGGTTCCTTAACACTTGGTGAAAACGTGACTGGAGGTGATGAGTAGACGTTCTGGCTTGCATTCGTCTACAGGAGTTTTTCTTTTGAGGATAGAAACTGGAGATGAGTTTCGTTGTTGTGCTGTGGACGATTCTTTGTGGGCATCCTCGAAACTCATCCTTTTCAAGTCAAAGGTCCGGCTTTGTCGTCTGATGAAGACTTTGATGAATGAGCGAGACCTCTGGTTCTTCTCAAGATTTCAGGAGTTTCTTCTGCGAATCTCGAGTTGGAGTTGTTTTGCTTTTACTGGTTAGTCGTTCTACCCTAGCCAAAGCGTCTTTTGTTAGTGTTGTGAGGTTATTAAGTCTATTCATGTTGATTCTGTGCTCATTATCTCTGTGATCCCTTGATGCTCTGAACTATCGTAAGTGCCATGTTTAGTTTCTCCATTCAGTTTTATTTGATCCTTATCATTATTATGTATACCATTGAGCAATTTACACGAGTTTTCTTCAGAGGAAGACGGTGATACGTTTTTCACGGTTTGTTTTTTACACACATTATCAGATACCTTTCCTTTTATACTTTTTCTAGCATTTTCCATATGAATAGCCAACTGGGATTTTTTTGGCGTCGTCTTCATTGCTACCGATGAAGAATCATCCACAGAGATTTTTTTAGAAAACGAACTCGAAAAGCTGAACGTTGACTTGGTTTCTTTCGCAATAGGAGATTTGAATGTTTGATTGAAGTTTTCCAGTGTTTCATGGCTTCTTTTCCTACGTCTGCCGAATTTATCGTCTTCTGAAACGAAAGGTTTATAGATTAAAATTTTATCACAATGAGTCCAACAAAAAACTAACACTTCAAGCATTTGGGGTGAAGATGAAAATGTACGATTGCGAAATTCATGTCATTTTTGACAATAACCATCGATATGAGAAAATGTCAACATGCAAGTGAGTTTCAATGTGTTTTATCTGACCCATAGATTCACTGAACAGTAAACAGAAAAGAAGAATTTGTGTTTTACCAGGTACTCCTAATCTACATTCATATTTTCCAACCACCAAATTTCAGTTCAATAGCAACAGTCAATTGGAAAAAACATAATTATAAATGCTGAAATAATATTAAACCTGAATTTCCATGTTTGACAGGCACTCAATAATGGCTTTATAACTCCCTATGGAAATAATGCACTCCTTAAACATATCTCTTAGGAGATCAGTAAAGCTCATCAGATCTCTGGAACTGGCGGGCGAGCTGTGAAGGGTTTGGCCAGAACAGCTCTGTGAGACGGCACAATAAACCTTAAGGTCGCAGTGAACCGTAGCCCCTTTTCAAACTAAACTAAACTAAAAAACTGAAGCTAATCATTATGATTATACTACAATCGTATGTAAAAATGGCTTAATATTTCAAGCCCCGAAATTCTGTTAATTTGCTTGGAATAAATTTTCCACCCATGATATTTCTAGGTTAGGTATATTTAATGTAAATGATAAACCTGTAAGAAATGTTTAATTACTTTGTTGGAATCAGAAATAAAGCTATAAAGCTGTTAGCGGAATTTCAGGGTATACTTAGAGGGGCTTGTTTTCGTAAAGTTCTGAATACACATTGGTTATCAGTATTACAACATAACATTCGTCAAATAATTGACTTACTGAAACACCATGTAAACGTATTACATAACTCAGAGATTACTTTGCCCTTCAGGCATCAGCCCTAGGTCCAATAGTATCATTCACCATAAAATAATGGGAATATAATTCGGAATAGTATATCTTTAATTCAATTTGCAGTTACCGATTATTACGATTTAACGACCATTACGTAAAGTTTTACTCAACTAGTTACTGCAAATGGAGTTTGATAATGATAAGGCGGACAAATGATCTCACTATTATATTACCACTAATAGTATACATACCTGGTGTATTTTGTGAGCTAAATTCTTCATGGTTGAGAGATTTATTCAAACTACTTTTTCGTTTACTGCTTTTATCTTTATCCAATGCAGTATTTACTGTTCTTGAACCACTGACCATTGGTGATGGAGGAGTATGAGTTCTCTGAAAATATATTGATTATATTAACATTTTCCAATGAACAATGTTAATGCTAACTGGGGTTTATGAAATGAAAGTTGAAACATCAACATGTGTTGATAGAAACGCAAAAAATGTTCTCCTGGAGAAGATAATGTTTCATCCCAAACAAGCCTCAGATAGTTCACCAGTTGTTTCATTTGTTAATAAATTTATAGGAACAAAGTACAAGCTCACAAAAAACAGACAAAATAGTTATTTTTACGAGTATAAAAAGTACGAGAAAATTTTTTTTCTGTAAATCGCTTGGAAATTTCGACATTCCTGAAAAAATTCTTTATTTCCAAAAATTTTGATTGTCGTTCAAAGATTGGAAATGAATGTACGCCATGATAAATGCCATTACATTTAGATTACGGGAATTTAACTGTTTTATAACTTTGATATAACCTAGTATTCGTGTTTCATCAATGAGATTATTTCTCCATTATCAAACTAATTTCACCATGTAAACGCAAACTTCATCTGAATGTTACGACCATCGTTTAGTGGATTAACAATCATAATTGAATATTATTTGATTAATTTAGATTCCCGCATTCGAACATTACCAGCGGCAATTATTTGAAAATAGTTGTGATGCAGGCATAATTAGAAAATTGTTTCCTTATTCGTATGTAGCGAATTTATGAATCAAATCATCTTTTCAGTTAGAATAACTGATATTCTTCCGTTATTGATCATACCATTTAATTATTGTTTCTTCGAAAGGGTCGAGTAACAGTTTTTCTCAAAATTATATTTTTTATTTCTGATTCATTACTGTCCTCCAATACAATACTTTGTACTTATTTGCGACGAAGTCGGAAAAGAAAAAACACATAATGAAATCAACAGAACAAATTACCAACAAAATTGGATATCATTTCAAATGAAAACAAAACATAATAGACAATTTTTTTCATCTCTATAGAATTTAATCAGTTCAATTATAAACTGTTTTCGGGACTAATTTTCATAAAAAGCCTCTATAGAGGAGGTTCACAAATCTATGTTGTTTGCTTTTATATCGATGTTGAATTTCCACTCAAACACTTGGGGTATTTTTATTTTGACTGACAATATTTTCATTTACATCAAGAGAGTAATATCCAACGAAGAATAGATAATTGTGCCCTCTTATAAGGAAAATAATGAACTAATATTGAAACGATTCTGAATTCAATCAATTATTTTTGCCCTTCTTATGTTAATTTTTATTCATCTGAGAAACATCGATTCATTGTAAAATACAAAACGAAGAAATAGCATAACCATCGATTTTATTAATAATCGCGTTTCACAGTAACCAGTCGCACCAATTATTACAGATACGGAACTGAAATAACCGAGTTGAATAAATTGAAAGTTCAATTACCGAGGAATTACAAAGCTGTGTAGTCTCAAAATACAGGACATGTCATTGACTTCCGTTGAAATTATGATAAATATTTTGTTCTTTGTTTGACAGAGTTGTGATATATCTGGTACGAAAGTATGTGGGTGTTTTCTTGAAATCACAAATGAGGGTTCATCATTCTTGCTCTGATAAAAAAATTCTTCACGTTATTATGGCTGACTTTCTTTGAAATTTCAAAAATCTGGGAAAGACGATTAGATGATGTCATATTGTTACCTACATATGAACTTTCTGTTGCATCGCGGATTGTAATTTATAATAATTATTTATTCGACCGATAGATAAACATAATAGCATGGTAAACTGTTTCAATAAACTTGAAAGAATGTAAACTTATAAAAAAGTTTTTGTTTCTTTCGTGGGTTTAACAAAATAGCAGTTTTTATTGGTGTTTGACTGAAACCTTCTCTTCAAGCTTTCTTACGGGCCAAATATTGAGGCCAATATCATAACAATTACGGGGTTTTCACTGTTTTCAGTACATCGAAATTCAATAGCGTACAAGGTACATAAGAAACACCAATGAAAATTGATATCTCAAATATACCTAGTGACAGAAAAACAAAAGCTAATAGTAATGGTTATTTACGTGAAATTCTTGACCATGGAAAATTTATTGAAATGTTATCTGGGCTATTTCCACTATTTTTTCTTCTTCTTTTCAACTATTCCGTCAGCATTGGCAGCTAGGTCTAAAGTTTGTTTTCCAACAACAGCTGACAAATGTTGACCGAAACGTTGAATAGAAAAGGGCGAAAATGATGGAAATATTGGAAAATGCCCAATGATACTTAAAACAATAAAAATTATACATGGTATTCGAATAATAAATCAGTCGGTTATGTCCTGATTGTCAAAACATCGAAAAAATATCTATTTGAAGTTGAAATCGCTTGTCACTAGTTAATTCGTTTATTATGCCACATCTTTCAAACCAAGAAAGATCTATTACCTATATCTCAAATTCGCAAACTTTTCTTTCATGGTTATAATTCATTATTGTGTGTCAGTACTCGATAATATCCTGTTACGATTTCATCTATTATATCTGACGATTCAGTGATGCAAAACAAACAGTAGTGAAGCCAACATTTTTTCAATGCAAAAATC
This sequence comes from Propylea japonica, assembly GCA_013421045.1. NCBI lineage: Eukaryota > Metazoa > Arthropoda > Insecta > Coleoptera > Coccinellidae > Propylea > Propylea japonica. The sequence continues at coordinate 961,508 of CM024239.1, read as the reverse complement.
GTTAAGCAACTTTCGTGGAAATATCTGATAAATGTAAATTACTTTTACATTACTCATTCGTCCATTATAAATACTTTATACTTGTGTGGAATCAAATCAGTATCTTTAGCAATTACTATCAGCATCATTATAACAAAAAATTTCAATTTCAAAAAAGTTTAGGCGACAGGATTCAGAAACTAAGTATTGCTGAAATTCGATACCTACTCGATGCAGGTACTGGGTTAAAATTTTACCAATATTTTCGAGCGAACTAATGGTGGTATTCTGCTTTTCATCTGTAAGTTACGATACTGTAGCGTACGATTGATCTGTAACTGGCCGACTTACAGATTCAAATATAATGCAATTCGGAAATGGTTCCTGTAACTTTCTCATTTACAGTGTCACTTTTGAACCACTCATCGATAAACATAACAATAACATAAGATTTGATCATGGAACTTGATGTATTATGAGCTTTTTTATGCTTTTGATTTCAATTTGAAAATACATTTATCTGAATATTGTTTGCGTTTGTTTCTTTCATCTGATAAATTGAAAACTGGAAAGAAAAAATGTCTTCCTTAAAATTGCTTTTGAGCATTTATTAAGTTTATAGCACACTGGTTCTTCAATCTGAACATGTTCACAAACTGGGCATTCGGCATTTCTTCAATCTGAACACTTTCTGGGCATCCGGCATTTCAAATGGATTCATTCGATCACGCAAGCTTTTCCTTCCAATTTTCATAGAGTTCCTACTTTAAAAAAGAATGATTTTCAGGTCATGTATATTATTGAACAATGTTTCACCTGTTATGATTTTCTTCCGATAACAATCCAATAAACAAAACCATATAATTTTTTATTCATCATGAATTTCCTAAATTAAAACAAACCATTCAACGTAACCTCACAATATGTCATTCGATAATGCTTCCGATCACTTGTCAATATTTGACGATTTCTGTAAGCTACATATCCCTTAAAGAGCTCCAGAACTGCAAGTTTCCTGTAAGCTCATGAAAAGTTACAGATTGGCTTACAGATGAAAGCAGAATACCACCATAAATTTGAGGATCCAAGGAAATTGAACATACATACCTCCCAGGACTTCTCCGGCACCCCTGGACTCTTGAAGACGCCATTATCGTTAACCGCCGACGCCGCTGCCCTAAGTCTGGACGCCCTGGTGGTCCTGGGGCCTTCGGTGGCCCCCCTGTCCCTAAACCCATTTGGAGAATCGGACCCAGCCGATCCTTTCTGGGATTCCCCCGCGAGCCTGGCCTGTATCTGCGAACTGAGCTGTTGACGTCTTTCTTCCTTATATCGGGCTATCCGATTAGCCCTGGAATCCTCCTGCTGCCCACAGTCAGACATCTTTTCTCCTGATCAATTGTGTTCGATGTCGTTGCATTGATTTTTTCACGCTGGAAATTGCCATTGGACTGCGCTGCGAAAAAAAAACTGATGAATTTTTTGAAATTTGATATGCCACGTCTTCAACAACTTCTATTCTCATGAATACAGTAAAGGGTTTTCCATAAGAGATTTCATTTTGATAGGTATTCAGAGAAAAATTCCATTTTTCAATAGGTAAATGATCGGATGTTAATTTCATTATGAAGAAGCTATACCGTTAATAGTGGAAAATAACATCAGGCAAATGACCACCACGACAACGCATACAGGACCATATCCTTTTAATGAAATTTTCCACAACAAAATCGCAAAGTGGCAGCCCTATGTCCTCGAAAGCCTCACGAATTCTATCTCCGAGATCTTGAATCGACGCTGGGCTATTGGCGTAGACCTTCTCTTTCGCGTAGCCCCAAAGAAAGAAGTCGCAAGGTGTTAAATCACAAGATCTGGGCGGCCAATTGTAATCAACCCTTCGAGAGATAACACGGTCCGAAAACCTTTCCCGAAAAAGATCAAGGGTTTCGTTGCTTGTGTCTCACGTAGCCCCGTCTTGTTGAAAGTAAACGTTGTCCAGATCAATACGATCCAATTTCAGCCAAAAAAACGTTTGTGGAATACCTAATCCCAAAGAACGAAGAGGAATGGACAAACCTGGGTTTTCTTCAACACTTTCGGCTACAGAAGCAATATTCTCGGCTTTTCCGGAGCGACGTGCACGGGTGTCATCCTTCACATTACTAACTTGTCCTAACAGCTCGAATTTTTCCATCAATTTCTTTATTGCCGTCCGACAAAGTGCTTCACGTCAACTTAAAGATTTTCGAGTTTTACGAACCGTCTCTGCCAAATTTTCACCATTTTTATAGTAAATTTCAATAATTGCAATGCGTTCTTGAAGCGTGAATCTTTCCATTTTTATTAATGGCGTAGTTCCTACTTGTCAAATGTCAAAAAATACTCCAAACGTGACATCTACCGAAATAGCGGGCTATTCAAAATAACACCTCCTATTGGAAAACCGAAAACCCTTTACAAATTTTCGTGAGGTCACACTTACTGATGAAATTATCTATATTTAACTGCATGGATACAGTATCAAAATTATGGGAAAATTTCTATTTCTATTCCTAAGTAAGTATTCGGGGTCCTGAATGCAAAAAAGTGATGGAAAGTTGCGTTCAGTAAGTAAGGATGTTATTTTCCATACATAATGGCATATATAACCTAATGAAAAAAATAGTGTCCCTATAGAACAACACGTAGGTCTTAAGGTTTGAAATTTCAATAAACAATTTTGAACAATGCCTATTTATGAGATAGTCAACGATTTGACGCTGAGTTTGACGCCATTCATCCCGAGAGAAAACGTCTGGGGATTTTTCCCGAAACTATATCCAAGAAATCACCCATCTTTGTCAAATTCAGGAACATAATGTATAAAGCTTTTGCAGCAATAAACCCTGAATCAAAATATTTCAACAGCGATTATAACGAAAAATAATAACTGCCGAATCGATTTCTTCGAACTTTTTTAGTATCGGTTTTAGCATTTCGAAGCAGTTTGAATTTATCTAAACTGAATTTTCATTTCGAATATGAAACAAAACGTGAAGCACACTTCATCCAACAATACTGAAAGGTTAAGCCTAGTATCTGCCTGTTCGCATTCTACATATATGTATGGAAAATACGCTTCAAAATAAACAATACATAAAAACCGCAAATAACAGGATGCAACTGCGGAAGTGACAACGGCTGATAAGCGGTTGTTGCACACCAACTTGTATTCCCGTAATGAAGAACACACCCAGTAGCCCATGAAATCATTAGACAATTAATTCCGTATTCACTGAGCTTTCCTTGCGAAATATCAGCTGTCGAACAATGATTTCAATTGGCTGCAGCCTGGAAGATTCGAGTTGAATGTATTGAGGTACTAGTACAGTAGATATAGCATTTATTTTTCAAAAAAGGATCTACAGAAATTTGACTTGAGAAATCGATGGGGGGACATAAAATAATGTTAATGCCAGATACCGAATGGACCCCCCTGGTTTTGAGAAAATCCAAAAACATTTTGAAATGCATTTTTCTCGGAATCCATGGGTTTGACAAGCTCCTGCTCGATAACAGTAAGTTTTACAAAAAAATTGTTCATTAAAAAACTGTAGATAATTTTGGGACGAACCACTTTTCCATTTACATTACTGTAAAAAAATTATTTATTTTCAACGAAAATCCCTAAAAACAACTTATTTGATACTTTAGCGCCACCTACTTTTTATATTTCAAGTCGGACGACTTCGCTCCAATGAGATGAAATGTAGTAAACAATGTCCTCAACATTTTTTGTTGAATAAACTTTTCTCGAAAACCCATGGATTCCGAGAAAAACGCATTTTAAAATGTTTTTGGATTTTCTCAAAATCAGGGGGGATCACTTCGGAAATCTGGCATTAACATTTTTTTATGTTCCCCTATCGATTTATGGAATCAAATATCTGTAGGTAATTTATCGTTAAATTCGTATTTTTTTGTGCTATATTTACTGTATCTACTATACTCATACATATGAGTTGTTCTTAGAAATGACCCATACGGCGTTGTTTATCGACCAAAATAAAAATTTAGATTCCGGAAAAACGATGAAAAACTTTCGACTAAGTTATGTCGAATATATACCTATGTGTTCTTTTGAATTCAGAGCTAACAAAATATAATACATGAAATAAATAAGCCCCTAGCAGAGGTAAGTGAAAAACGGGGAACCATACTAGTCACCTTATATGATACTGCACTACAGCTCAGGGAAAAACTTCAGTGGAAAAGACCCTGTCTCGCTGTTTTTACAAAATAAAAACTTAAAAACTATTTGAATGAGTACCTTCAATATTCAGACACAAAATGATTAATTCTTGATTTTTGGTCAAGAGGGTGTTCTAAAGCAAGTCTGGCCTTCTAAGTTTTTCGAATCTTCTGTTCTTTCAAGACCTCTGCAGGGCCCTACTGAAAGGTGATCGTTTCCAATAGATTTAAACAGCGGCATTTCGTCCTAAATATAGAATTAAATTGCGGAATAACGATGAAAAACGTGTGATGAACTTATGTCAAATAATTCAATTCAAATGGATAGGTATGTTGAAATAGAACCAAACGAAAATTTCAGATTTATGATGAGAATGAGAATAAAGATGTTTTGAGGCACTATATCATTCATTCATATTTTTCGAGTACCTACTGTTTTGGCAATCTACTCAAAAACAGGATCAATGATAATCATTTTCCTACAATGGCTACAGTGGAAAAACATGAGGTAGGTACTTTTAAATTCCATAACAAACGAATGAAGATGTCGAAAAGATAAAACAAAGGAAACTTTTTCTCAAACGTAACAGTTTTTAATTAAAAATATAAATATATTATTTGCAGTCGAAAATTGAAAAAAAAATAGCTAGATTGTCGAAAATTGTTCCAGTGGAGAGTTCCTTATCATCCTTTTTTCAATATTCCAATTGAATTTTCTATGGTTCTGTTCACACTATGGCCACAAAATTTAGCATGAGGCTTGTTATCAGCATCTAGCATTTGGCCGTAACATTTCATTCCGATTGGTTTTGTATTTTCCGAGATATTGAGGAATAAAAAAATTGTTAATGGCCATATTTTATGGAACACCCTGTACTATTTGGCTGGTTAGCGAACTTAACCGAGCCATTTGGGACTCGAAGTCATCCTGAAAATTTCAAGTCTTTAGGACAATCCCTTTGAAAGTTATTGTGCTAATAGACGACGGACGGCGCCAAGTACAGAATTGAATTTGATCAAGAATTCGTCATCAGGGAGTCTATCCTATCGTTTGAGACCATTTTCGGCTCAAAATTCGATAACTACAGACATTTGGGCAGAACGATATAGCACTCGTAATCGATCGCTCAAAAAGCCAATATCTCCCTTTTCTCTTCCATGGTTTTTTCATTTCTGTTTTTTTGTTTTCTGAGATGCAATTTTGAGGTGACAAATCGAACGGAAGGTGAAGTATATCTGGCTCATTTCGTTCGTAAATTATAGTGTTTCAGGACGACCAAACAAAACAGTTGAGTTGTTTGATATCACACTAATCTCTCTCATTAGGAAATTGACATATGGGTGAACTGATGATATATGGAGATACGGAAATAATCAGTTGCGACCTTAATTCTTCATCAAGTCCGACCCAGCACTTTTCAGGTCCACATTTTTGAAATTACAAGTCAATGCTATAACACACTGCTCCTCGAGAAAGCAATAAATCAGTTTCTAAGCAACCATATTGAAATTTCTCGCCTCATCAAGGTAGGTACCAATGAATTCTTCAAATTTCACGGTTGTTTAACACAAGGAAATTATTTATTCCCATTCATATTCAATAGAACTCACTACCTACACAAGATAAACACATGTTACAATAATGAGGTCACTTTCCCGACCTTCGTTCGACAAAACAAATCAGATGCATTCTGATTTCTGGTCTGACTTTTTTCATAAATAAACATAATAGATAGGAAATCTGAGATATATTTGCTATTGAAGCGGATCAAAGGACCTGAGATTCAGTTGCTTTATGGGATATTCCTTGAGACAACGAAGGATCAGACACAGGTATAATATCATGATAAGTCAAAGGATACGATTCGAGAACTCTAATGCAGTTTCAGTTGTAATAGATACAATTGTTGGGAAACTGAAGATGTTTCAAAGAAACCCTGTTAGGGTGGCAAAATTTTTTCAAAAAATGGTTCTTGGATGAGTACCCACTACCTTCACGGGATAAACGCATGTTAATATAATGAGGTCACTTTCCCGACCTTCGTTCGACAAAACAAATCAGATGAATTTGGATTTCTGGTTCTACTATTTGCATAAATAAAAATAAAAGATGGGAAATCTGAGATATCTTTGCTATTGAAGCGAATCGAAGAACCTGAAATTCAGTTGCTTTAGGGATATTCCCTGAGACAGCAAAGGATCAGAAACAGGTATAATATCATGATAAGTCAAAGAATACGATTCGAGAACTCTAATGCAATTTCAGTTGTTATATATACAATTGTTGGGAAACTAGAGATGTTTCAAAGACACACTGTTAGGGCATAAAAATTCTTTTAAAATGTGGTTCTTGATTCTTGAATGAGAAAAGTACCCAGTACCTACGCAGGATAAACGCATGTTAAAATAATGAGGGCACTTTCCCGACCTTCGTTCGACAAAACAAATCAGATGCATTCTGATTTCTGGTCTGACTATTTTCATAAATAAGCATAATAGATGGGAAATCTGAGATATCTTTGCTATTGAAGCGAATCAAAGGACCTGAAGTTCGGTTGCTTTATGGGATATTCCTCGAGACAGCGAAGGATCAGAAACAGGTATAATATCATGATAAGGCAAAGGATACGATTCGAGAAGTCTAATGCAATTTCAGTTGTTATAGATACAATTGTTGGGAAACTGGAGATGTTCAAGGACACACTGTAAGGGCAGAAAAATTCTTTCAAAATGTGGTTCTTGAATGAGAAAAAATTCACTACCTACACAGGATAAAAGCATGTTATAATAATGAGGTCACTTGCCCGACCTTCGTTCGACAACCAAATCAGATGCATTCTGATTTCTGGTCCGACTATTTTCATAAATAAACATAAATGATAGGAAATCTGAGATATCTTTGCTATTGAAGAGATTCAGTTGCTTTATGGGATATTCCTTGAGACAACGAAGGATCAGAAACAGGTATAATATCATGATAAGTCAAAGGATACGATTCGAGAACTCTAATGCAATTTCAGTTGTTGTAGATACAATTGTTGGGAAACTGAAGATGTTTCAAAGGCACACTGTAAGGGCAGAAAAATTCTTTTGAAATGTGGTTCTTGAATGAGGAAAAACTCACTACCTACACAGGATAAAAACATGTTATAATAATGAGGTCACTTTCCCGACCTTCGTTCGACAAACAAATCAGATGCATTCTGATTTCTGGTTCTACTATTTTCTTAAATAAACATAATAGATGGAAATCTGAGATATCTTTACTATTGAAGCGATTCGAAGGACCTGAGATTCAGTTGTTTTATGGGATATTCCTCGAGACAACGAAAGATCAGAAACTGGTAAAATATCATGATAAGTCAAAGGATACGATTCGAGAAATCTAATGCAATTTCAGTTGTTATAGATGCAATTGTTGGGAAACTGAAGATGTTTCAAAGATACACTGTTAGGGTAGAGAAATTCATTTAAAAGGTGGTTCTTGGATGAGGAAAGTACCCGCAACCTACACAGGATAAACGCATGTTATAATAATGAGGTCACTTTCCCGACCTTCGTTCGATAAAACAAATCAGATGCATTCTGATTTCTGGCCGAATATTCTTATAAATAAACATAATAGATAGCGTTGAAGGAAATTTGGGATATCTTCGCTATTGAAGCGAAACCAAGGATCTGAGATTCGGTTGCTTTATGGGATATTCCTTGAGGCAACGCAGGATCAGAAACAGGTATGATATTATGATAAGTCAAAGGAAGCGATTCCTACACTCTGTTGCCATTTCAATTGCTATAGATACATTTGTTGGGGAAATGGAGATGTATCAAAGATTTACTGTTTTTCGGAAAATTTCTTTAAATGTGGTCCTTGACATCAGACATACTGTTTTGCCGGAAAAAATCGTTTAAAATGTGTTTCAGGGATGGGAAAAGAAAAGCCAATTCGTCATATTTTTCGACGAACTGTACCATCCTAAAATTTGTGGCCTTTCTAGTACCCTGAATCTGAGGCAGTTTAAAGCAAGGCCGTACCCAGAAAAAAATTTCGGCGGGGCGCCAACGAATGACAAAATGACAATTTTGAAATAGAAATGTTCTAATCCTGTACATCTGAAAATTTTCAGGGGGGTATCCGGACCCTCCCTTTTCTCTACGGCCTTGGTTTAAAGGCATTATGGCTATTAGTCTCAAAATCCGTATACTCTGTATTTTGACCCTTCAAGTAAAGGCGAACTTACGTACGTGAAGATAGAAGATAATGTAAACAAGTATGTATTTCTTTTATAATGATTATTATAAAATTGTTTTCATTTAACGGCACAATAAATCAATTATTTTACCGATATGATTGACCGTTCTGCAGATTTCTACAGTGACTGCGTTGGAGAAAAAGCTATAACTTCAGTACTATTCTCGAAGTTTATCATGTTCATCGGAAAAAATCTATGATTTGAATCTAATGAAATAGGTATCAAAATAACATTGATGATTTTTTTATCGTTTTACGTTACTTACGATGTATAAATCATTGAGGCTTGGCGAAACTATTGTTGAAGTTTTTCATAACGCTTTCAAAAATGTTTTCAATGGCATGAAAACATGCAGATTCGCTTCCACAATATGCTTTTGTTTTTAATACGATTGACGTAGGTTGTAGGCATTCTTGGCACCTATTTTAAAACGTCTTTTGTCAGAACAAGATGATCATGTACGTAAGTTATAATTAAACTTTATTTTAGTGAATGCACTTTAATTATTTTGAGCAACATATTAGTTGCGAGAGTAGGAAAAATGTATGAATATATTTTTTCATCTTAAGCTCCCTAGTAAAGCTTTCGCAATATTAATGGAATTATATCCACAGAGGATTTCTGAATTCACTGAAGATCATGAAATCTATATAGAAATGCTTCAACAATTCTAAAAGTAAGTACTACTTCTTCGCGTTGACATGCAAAAAACTCATAATTTCATTTTTTGTAGTGTTGTAATAGCATCGAACGTCCCAAAAATAACAAAAATGTATCTGATCTATAATAAATACATACCCACGCATTCTGAATATTCCGCTGGAATTGGCGTTCTCAGTGATTTCAAGAAAAAAATAATTAACGTCCTTCTTTTTCATCTTTAGAAAAAAACCGTAACTAACGATGAAAGGTATTCAATTAGCGGCAAATTGTTACGTCGTTTTTTGATTGGCTGAAAGGTTGCAACGTTGCCACTTCGTCGTCCGTCTCATTAGACCAAATAATTTGTATATATATATACATGGTGTCTGAATGAAAACGAAATAGAAGGCCCTTCAAGAATTTGAATGGGAGCAGGAGTTGAATGATAAATGATATGTTGAATAAATAAGGATATAATTATGTCTTATTATGTCGACAGATCGCAACGGAATAATGTTTGCAGCCATTATAAGACTATAAGACTTAATAAGTTAACAATGATACTGACAACATATTATAATATGTATATTATGCACTGAGCGTATAATGATAGCTATTATTCACGAGGTGAAATTTAGCCGTACGCGAGTGGCCTATATCAATACTTCATCCACGACTGCTACATATATTTCTTGAAGATTTTAACATTTGGCGACAGTGAAAAAATTATTATCACAAGTGTGGAGATATTCAAATTCAAAAAATTGCTTTAATTGATAAAAGTAGATTAGGTCCTCGATTGACAAGATTCACCCACATTTTTTAGTTGAAGTACTTCAGAATACTGAACAAATATCAATGAAAAAATATAATTTAGGAGCTAAATCTATGAAGCATGTGACAGCAGTAAATAATAACTTATTCACTTGTGATTAATGGGTATTATTATGGCCGAGCAAACCGACGTGTAATATGTAGATTCTATTCTACAATAGTCGTGAATGAACGTATATTTCAGGATAGGCTAAGTGAAATTTTCATTTTGTAATATGAATACATTAATCTTGAAATTTCCTACACCGCAAATATATTAATTATGGATTTTACACATTTAATGATTGACTGGCAAGTCAATAGTTTAAGAGTTAAATCATTGTTATATTTACAAACAAACGGCCATTAGTTCATTCAAAATATGTACTTCGAGAGCTGCATTGCAAATGACTGTTGTGAAAAATGAATTATCAGGCATTTCAAAGAATATTAAGCTTTCGGATTCCACAAATCAATATTTTTCGCCAGTATAACGTTATCAATTATCATAGTCTCCTGCACAATTGATTCGCGACAAAGAAATAATTTTGATAACAGGTTATTCACTACCAATTAATGAACACATATAATGAGCGATTGAAAACGAATTCACATTAAAAGCGAAGAAGAGGAATAAACTCATTGTCCTGTTTACAGATTGTTTCTGATCGGTAAAAACCCAGTATGAAGTGGTAGGTGATGGAATATTTCGGAGAATTCAGTGTGTTATTCATAATGTTAACTGTATTATTACCCGATTCTCCGAATATCGGAACCAGTCTTACGAGATAAGAACTTCCACTCGATTAAATTGCATACACTGAGAGTCATCGATGACTTTCTGAAAAGATGTCCATTAATCAATGTCCCATAAAAAGCTGTGTTTATACTGAAACGCATTTTGTCTCCTTTGAACAATCTTTGAAGAAACTGGGGACAATGAAATTTCAAAGAACTGAATAAAAATAATGTTGATGTTTGACGAAGACGCAGCAATATTTAAGAAGATAATTCCACGAATCATTTTATGAAAAAAAGTAACCATAAAGTTGGTACTGAAAAGCATTGTTTCAAAGATTGTTAAAGTTTTACTTTGAACCTGACTTAATGAAAATGGTACAGCACTGCGATACCACAAACAAAAAATTATTTTTGTATTCTTCCTTCAATCCGTGACCGAAAATTGTATGAGACCGTTTTTGTGAAAAATTATAGAACATCTTAACGCCTAGTTCAACACAATATTACGTAGTAACGACACTTCGTTAAAATGTTTTATTTTTTTATGTAAAAACGATTTTTTGTACAACTGTCAAAAAAACTTGACTTTTCTTCATCAATATGGATGCGTAAATGATCACTTTTTTCACCGTTAAAAAAAGTCTTTTTTTCACCGTTAAAAATAGTATATTATTTTATAAGGAGGAGAAGTGTCACTTTTCATGGCGAGCTTGAGTTTGACAGCCGAACGCAGTGAGGCTGGCAATTGAAACGAGCCATGAAAAGTCACTTCTCATCCGAATGAAATATGTTATTTTATTTTCAAACGTTTTGAAATTCATGAAAATCTGAATATCCATCTTCGGTATGATTTACATTTACGCACATGATTCTATCCATTTACGATCGCTATAATTTTGATTTTTTGACATTTCTTAAAATTGATTTATTTATGACATCGGAAAATTCTGACAACTGTCATGTGTGGTTAAGAGGAGGAAGTCTATCGGGAAAATGCTCATTTCAGAAGAAATAGGCCAGATCCAAATGAAACAAGGTATGGATTTTTTTTTAATCGTTCAGTAACGTTTATTACTAAAAATATTTGTTCCAGGAACTTTGGAATTAGAAGAAAGAACGAAGAACGATGACAACTTTCAAGCGAGTTCACAGGCCAAATATGCTCTAAGATATTTGCAATTTTAAGAAGGAAAATAAATAGATACGAATGAAACAAGGTACGAATATCCTTTTTGAATAGTTCTATTACGTTTATTGATAAAAATATTCGTTTCAGGAACATTGAAATTACGAGAAAGAACGAAGTTCATTTGTGGATAACTGAAAACCTATCACAGAGGAATCTGATGAAAGCAAATAATGTATTTATTGTTACAATTGAATTTTATTATAAAGTCAGTATGTATTGGTGCTTTATATAGATCCTTCCACGATTTTCATAACTGTGGTCAGTGGTGATTGAAGGAACTTGAATGTTACCGATATGAATTAATAACAGTAAGTACTTGAAATTTGCATTTATTGATCTGTTTAAAAAGGTAGATCATGGTTATTACCAATTATTCTAATTCATCTTTTGCATAGTAACACTTTTCCTGCCGCCGGACGGAAAAGTGTTGCTTAGCAACACTTTTCCTCCTTGGCGGAGAAATAGAAATTTTCGATGATGCTGTCAGTCGAAAAATGGCGTTATTATTGTACGTTTGAAAATAAAAGAGTTTCTTTTCTTTTCACCTTTAAAAAAAGTACAGTTTCTATAGTAACTACACAGAAAGATCACTGAATGCATAGAAATGTTGTATTTGGAGCATTATCTTTAATAATTATATTTCAGACGAAGTGAATTCACATTCCCAGTTGTACAAAAAATGTTGTTTGTATTTCGTGCGTCTAAAATTCGTGTTTTATGGCACATTTGGGTGAATTTTTGGCGGTCTCGACCAAAAATTGACACTCTCACGTACCATGAAAAAAACATTCATTTTACGCACTTAACACAAAAATAACTATTTTGTCACGCATTGAACAAAGAATTGAAAAATGATTGTAAGTTTCATTTTTTTTCTGACAAAAAACAAAAATACCCAGTATCAATGCATTTAAAAATGAGGAATGACACCTTTAAATATGCCGCATCTTTTTTAAAGACCCTGTAGAACATTTCATAGGTATAATCAGTCAAAAATATACATTTCTTTTTACTCATTGAAACAGACATCAAAGGTAAAAACTAGGAATAAATATCATTAGACGTACTCGATGCAGGGCTACATAGATATTTCTGAGATTGCACATGCATTATCTACGTCAGAAGCTAGTTAATTTAAAAGGTTGATGTTAGTTGTAATATCAACATTATTACCTCATCTTCACCTTGTGAATGATTTAAGTTATGTAGTTGCATATCCGCTTCAAAAGGAGAAGTATTCCATTCTATTTGGTTTCTCGGACATTCTACAAGAGTACCGAGCATATTCTACACACACTAAGCATTTTTTCAAAACAGTGACATTTGATTTTTATCACTTTGAGGCAACAAGAGAAACTTTCAAGTTTGAGTCGCTTAAATAATTGAACATTTTTTCTCTAATTCTAATGGTTTTAAATATAAAATATATATATATATATATATAATATATAACGTTTATATCAGTCATTTGAGGAAAACAAGGAAACGAATAAATTCAATTACTCAATATGTTGAACGTGAGATAACAATGCCATTGAAAAAACAACAATAAAATGCCAATACACATCTCAGAGAATGATAAAAATAACCTATTTTTCTTATTTCAGAATTATTAAGGGTGAACTACACCACTGTAATAATATTTCAATTGGCGGTGAATTCCCAATCACTCTGAAAGCACTGAAAATTCTGTTTCAGTTCGACGAGAAACGTTTTTTTTTACGAGTCGCCTGATTGCATCCCTTTCATAGACCTTCATTAATTAAAGGGTTTCGACCATCAGAAGAAAAAACTACCCTTTCTACTCAAAGAACCGTTATTGAAACTTGATCATGCGAGGATCCACTCGAAGTCGGAATATGGCACCAAACGAAAAAAAAATTAACACAGAGGAAGTCAAAGAGTCCCAGTTTTTTGCTATAAACCCAATGGAGTACGGAAACAAATTTGTCAGGATGAAACACAAAAAAATTAGCATATATTCCACATACAAGGTCTAAATAATAATAATAATAATAAGTGCGGCGAACTTCGGATATTGTAGCTCGACCAAAGTATCAATAAAAGATTTTATCATCTTACTCTCTAAAGTACACCATTTTCAAGATAGAAGGTGTTGAAATTGAAAAAAATATCGTTTGAAGAATATCTCAGGAAATTTTTATCGTAGAGAAACAGCTTTTGTGAGCATTTTCTGAACATAATAAGCTTTGTTTTTGGCGGGTTTTTGTCTTAAGTCTTAATCAGTGGAATTTGGAGTAGGTTTCGAAGGGTAGGCAAGTGGGTGGTTTTTCCACTAAATTCTACGATAATGATAAAAAGACGGTTTTGAGACACCAATTTCAAACGCCAATGTTTTCTATACGAGAGAGGTGCAACATGGTAAATAACTTTTTGAATTTTTTTCACTAAAATTCAAAAATTGATTATGTTCTTCAGCATGAAAATTGATTTTTCGTGACAACGGTCGACTTTGGAGGGTATGATCAGCAGTACTTTTTTTGTGAAGAAAACATTGGCAGTTCGAAAGGACGCGTCAAATTCAAAGAAATGGAGAAAAAAACATATAACATTTCAACAACCTTTACCTATAACTTATGATTAAAAGTGCCCACGGAAGCATTTTTCTGTACGATAAAAGGTTTTGGAGATATCCGCAAAAAATGATTTTAATTCAATTTCAAATTGATCTGGAAAATGCTTTAAGATAATCGAAAATCTTGTTCATATTTTTACGAGCACATCCTGAAATCCTACTAATACATCTGCCAAATTAATGATATCTATCATTAAAAAAAAAGAATGTAAAACATGGTAAGTTTTTGCATATGGTTCATAAGGAATTATTTATTTATCACTGGAGAGAAAACCGATGGCCGATTAGTTGAAATAAAGAGGTTTCCGATACAAATTCGAATCAAAATTCGGCATCTATTTAGCAACAACCTGTAACTTTTTTCTCTTGCATATTAGGGTAGTAAAATCTAAAACATGGTTTAAGTAACAGTTCCTGAAAATTTCATCTTTTTGGCGTGAAGGGAAAAGAAATAGCTGAAAATTCAAGACGAAAAAACAGTTTTTTGTGAATAACTCAGAAAATATCCACTTTAGGGTAAGGGTGTGATGCATACACTCACATCACTTTTAACGTAGATTCAATATCTGCCATAAAAAAATGGGGTTCTAATTTGAAAAAATTGATTTTTCACGATTTTGTCATCCCTAACTTTGAAAGCGATTTTTTCACTCCCTGTATCATGAATCGCGATTTCGATTTTTAAAGTGGATACATCAATCTTACATCTTGAAAAATCAAAAAAATGAAAATTTTCCATTCAAAAACCTCGAAGTTATTCTTGTTTCAGCGGAGCTCTATTTTCGATTTTTTTTTGTATTTTCCCGCTCAGAGAGAATTTTCCAACCAAAACTGAAAAATGTTACATCAAAATGACTTGAAATTTTCTAAGGAATCTATTTCTGCAATAAAAAAATGGTGTTCAAATTTGAAAAACGGAAGTTGACGTCATTTCCGGAAAAACCGGAGGTGCTCATGCCTTGAAAATATTTTAGATTTCATCAGCATCGTGAAATACTTATAAGTGCTGAATTTCATGAAAATACGTTCAGTAGTTTCCCGTACAAATATGGTGAGGTTCCTCGTGAAAGACCCTGTATAATAATGAAACACTATTTTTCATATATATCGATTGCAATATATTCGGGAAGATTCTGCATTTCTTAAAGCTTTATAGGTTCTCACTCCCAGTCTCTGAAACAGAAATAATTAAAAAAATTCAATTAAGGTGAAGTGCTCCTGCGAGAATCTTTGCACTCATTTGTCAGGAGCATATTGGTCTTGAAAAAATTGTTGCCTGACAGTAAAACTGAAAAAGGAAATAAATTGAAAGGATAATGTAACGTTTCGGTGTCTATCAGACACTTTCTTGATTATTTCTGTTTCAGAGACTGGGAGTGAAACCTATAAAGTTTCTAAGAAAAAACCATTTTTTCGGCAACCGTCCGGGAAGTACCCACTTTCCGGACGCTTTTTCTTTGAGAAAGAAGCCTTTCCCGGCCTAGTCCGGGAAGTACGTACTTCCCGGACTAGGCCGGGAAGAATCACGTCGTTTTGATCATAGTAAATATGAAAATCTTGGTAGGTATATTTTTGATAAATGAAGTTACCATAGCACTGAGAAAACGGCTGACAGTTCATATAAAATTAGTTGTCAAGAATTTGCATGTTTTCTGATCGCAATCCCAATCCGCATTAAAATATGGAAAGCAGCAGTGATAGTGACAATGAAAATGTGCCTTGGGAAATTTCCAATATAGCAGCCGCTGCTACAGCACAATTATTGCCTGAAAAATCAAAATCAAGGTATGAAAACGTGTATGATTCGTTCACGAAATGGATGGAGATGAAGCAATGCAAAATTATAACAGAGGATGTAATGTTGGCCTATTTGGCGCATAAATCAGAAACAGTCAAATCCTCCACTCTGTGGAGCATGTACTCTATGTTGAAAAGTACCATTTTAGTAAAGAAAAATGTGAACATAGCCATTTTCCCAAAAGTTCTCGCATTTCTTAAAAGGAAGAATGTTGGTTACAAAGCCAAAAAATCAGAAGTTTTCAGCAGTGAACAGATCAGCAAATTCATTAGAGAAGCGGATAATGATACATATCTAATGCTGAAGGTGATTTTAACAAAATATTACGATTGTAGGATATAAAAGTATCAACTTACTTTTCAGGTAGCAACAATTATTGGGTTAGCCGGCGCGTGCAGAAGAGAAGAACTGACAAAAATGTCGATTGATTTAATAAACGATAAGGAAGACATGTTGCTTGTGAAAATACCGGATTCCAAAACACATATTGAGAGAACTTTTGTTGTAATTGGGCAAGAAAACCTGCTGTTGTATAGACAATATTTATCTTTACGGCCATCTCATACTCCACACAACAGATTATTCGTGAATTACAAAAAGGGAAAATGTTCGATTCAGCCTGTTGGTATCCACACTTTCGGGAGTCTCGGAATGAAAATCGCAGAGTTTTTACATTTACCCAATCCTAAAAATTACACAGGCCATAGCATTCGTCGAACTTCGGCGACGTTATTTGCTGACAATGGTGGAAACATCACAAATTTGAAGAGACACGGTGGCTGGAAGTCTACCAATGTGGCTGAAGGATATATAGATAATTCCCTTGAAAACAAAATTAAAATTGCCAAGACCATTCAAAAATCACCAGAAGAAAATAATCGATGCGAAACGGAACTTTGCCATCTTGTTGTGGCTTCAACAAAAGGAATTTAAATATACCAGGCATTTCAAACAAATTGAATCCCTTCAATATCAGTAATTGCTCGAATTTTAATATAAATATTAATATAAATAAGAATTAGAATGTTTCTGTTAATATGTGATATTTTCTGTTCTGTTTAATTTAAATAAGAATTAAAATATATAAAAAAGAAATGTGTCGTCTCATTGATTTGTTATTCTAGACGGTTGCCGAAAAAATATTGTACGCAACACGCCCGAAAATGGTTTTTTTGGACTCATAGACTTCTAGGACTCGCTTGCGCTCGTCCTAGAATTTTGTCTATTCGTCCAAAAAAACCCTATTTTCCGGACTTGTTACGTAAATTACTATTTTGTACAACTGTCAAAAAAACCTGACTTTTCTTCATCACTATGGATGCGTAAAATATTACTTTTTTCACCGTTAAAAAAAGTCTTTTTTTCACTGCTGATAACTAAAATTAGAACAACTTAAAAATAATGAATATTTAATTAGGTACAACTAATTTCACAAAATTATGATTGTATCTGTACCTTATGAAGTAAATTAGTTTCGTCATCAGCATCTCTGAGAAATTTATTGATTATCCCTCTATAACACTTTAGATTTCTTTCCTCGGTATCCGACGCTTTTGTTCTTAATAAGCGGGACCAATTTTGAAAAATTCCTTATATCAATATTTTCCTTGACATTCGATGTTTTTTTTAACATTGAGCTCCATAACTTGGAAGGTTTAAAATTTTTATTTTTCCTCGAAATAGCATGTGAGCACATTTTCAGAAACCTTTTTAACATTGTTCTTGTTACGCCATTCTCGAAATTGGTTATATGTTTTCTCATATTATTAGCTTTGATTTGGCTGGTAACATATAAGATACAATATATATTTGCTTCTTCAGCCATATCTGCGGGGGTATCACTACCACTATCATGTTCAACATTCATCTTCTTTAAAATAATTCGAAATTGAAACAACTACGAGCAAATACTGTCAAAGATTCAAACAATTCCAACAAACTGTTTCTATAGTTACGACACAGAAAGATCACTGGATTCATTTAAATATTGTACTGAAAGCATTATCTTCAATGATTATACGTATTTCAGACGATGTAAATTCACATTCACAGTTGTACAAAAAATGTTGTTTGTATTTCGTGCGTATAAAATTCGTGTTTTCATGGCACATTCGAGTGAATTTTTGGCCTCGACCTGCGGTCTCGGCCAAAATTGACACTTTCATGTGCCATGAAAAAAACACTCATTTTACGCACTTAATACAAAAATAACTATTTCATCATGTGGCATCTAATGATATAAACTGTTCAATACAGAAATTTAAACAAACATTAAAATATATTGTATTAAAAAACTATTAGTGTAAGGGAATTATTGTGATGATGTCTTGAATGAAATGTAGCCAATGAAAAACAGGATCAATGAATTATTCTATTCTATAATCTTAATATTTTTCTTTTACGTAGTGTAACTACCCGCATTGGCAGGCTTTTCATATCAGTTTGTTTTCACCAGACACTCTGTGTCATCGGCAATATAAAATAACTTTTTTAAGGTAACTGAAAGTTTAATTCAGATTTCGTTTCTACGTGTAATTGTAGAAACGAGATCAGGTAGATATATCTGATATCAAAGTGAGATCTTGAGACAGGTGGTCGGATTTATATTCGACATTTTATTTCATTCAAGTGACCTACAATTAGGAACATTAACAAATGATGATACAATCGATTCTTCAGATTATTCACAGGAGGGTTCATGAATTATTGGACAAATCTTCAGGGTGAATTGAGGACATTTTTGGGTTGACGAGACGGCTGATTGTATTGATGCTATATTTTGATTTGGGCGAAATGATATTTAGTCTCCTGGAATTTGGGGATTTAACTGAGACCGATATTCACTTATAGTCAATTATGAGAATAAGTGAACAATGTTTCATGTTAAATCTCGTTGGTTAGGTACTTGTACTACAACATTTCCACAGAAACAAAATTGAATACCCTGTCAAACAACTCCGTTGGAAAATAATGACACACTCCGTAAAAATTTAACCACGGAAATATTGTTCTGAAAAACATCTTCAAATAGACCTGAAATTCCAACATAAGACATATTTTGATCACTGATAGGACATCCCAAAAATGACCTCCATTAACAATTTCTAATCAAGACGCTTATGATATAATATGATATGATTTAAGTTCGATTGTAGAAAACTGCATACATTTAAAAAGTCAGAAAATTTTGCATACCGATGCAAACAAAGAATTGTTTCACATGAATGAAAACAGCAATTTTTAAATTCCGATCATAACTCAAAATCCATAAATAATAGGCCAGTTCTTTTTTCGAAATTGGATTGCTCTGTAAAAATATTCTTCTTGCTCCTGAAGGTCTAGGAATCCCCTGATAAGACAACGAACTTTGACAACCCTGTACAAATATTTTATGAATCATAAAATGTAAAAATCCCAAAAATAAATATAGGTACTTCGAAATTAAAAGTTTGTTTGTTTGTCTTGTAACTCTTGAATCAAAAATAGCTATTATGTAGTATAACCTGGCATCACAATGTACAAAATATAATTATTAATGGAAATATGTATTATTTCGTCAGTAACAGTTGTTGCCCCAAAATTTATCTTGACAGATATGAATTATTATTGCTATTGAAAGTTGCGACTTATCGTTTTTCAAATGTAGCCGAGCATACCAGAAATAGAGACTTTAGCCAACAGAAGATTTGATCCTTCAAAATACATACGTAGAATAATATAACGCTGCATATGATGTGAAAAGAAGCACCCGAAAAATCCTGACTTAAGTACTTTCATCACTCTATATCGATCATACTAGAAAATTATTGTTTGGAAAAAATAGAGAAATTTTTCTCAAGAAATGAACAACTAAAATCTTTAATCGTAGAGATGTTTTTCGTGAATTTCTCGATGGTTTACAAGTGAACGAAACTCAGCCGAATGGGATTTGCATTTTATGAACGAAACAGCTGTTCGACGTATATGAAAATACCTCTGTAAAGAAAAGACATGCCAAGGTCACGGACGTTCCTTTCTATCTATTCAATTTCACGTACCTACCACGAGCAAACAACAATTCAGTTATTTCAGTTACATACATGACCTGAATGTTAACACCTAGCCATCCCTTATGGTTGGATTTTTTTCAACATACATCATAAAGAAAATCAATAATTCGAGAAATTCGAAATCATTAAGGGATCTCGAACATTAAAATAATACTGAAAAGAAATAGTGAAGATTTGAGAATTTTAATTTGCTTTTAAGAAGAATTGACGTTCAACTAAGTACATACAAAATTATTTTTTTCGTAAAATTTGCTGTAATTCGAGGGGAAAATGAAAGTATTGTGCTGTATTGAAAACATTTCTCTTTACTCTTTCATTTATCTGTATACAAAAAAAAAGAAAACGAAGTGCATTGAAAATTTTCGAAGAAAATAAAAAAAATTATTTTACAGATGGTTAAATGGTTCCTTGTTTCGATTTGTTTGACTTAACCACCAAAGGAATACATTATCATGATTGTTTTAAACATGAATCATGATGAATAATTGACTACTGGTTTAGATGTTATCAATCAACACATTTCAACTTTAACAGAACAATAAGTGATGTTAATTGGTCAATTTTCAGCTAATCCTCGTATTTCATTTTCTGAAGATAATAAATCAAGCCAATTTCAGAATAGTAGTAGTAGTAGTAATAGAAAGAAATCTCTTATAACGACAATGGTCTGTTCTAAATCAATTTGAACTGTAGAAAACTTCCTAGGAAGATTCAACGAGAAAGTGCATATGAGAAAAAATCGAATTTATATCAAAAATCGAACGTAATTTATTGTCTTAAATATAAATTTTGATCGATGGAAATTTTTTAATGAAGATGGAGAAATAATAGGACACCAGAAAAATATAATTTCAAGCTGAATTGTTTAGTTTTTCAGTTCCTTATTCTATTTCATTTCACTTGTAATAGGCCAATTGGGTTATTCATTTTCATCAATATCACCTAAGTGAATTATAACTCTTAAAACAACCCTCCAATATGTGAAAAATAGGAACAAGTTATTTGAATGTGAAAAAACGAATTCTGACGAGGACAGAAAATTCCGAAAGAAGTTGAGAATTGAAATGGGGAATAATAATGACAAAAGAAGTAAAATAACAGGAATTTGATCTGATGGTCAAAATTGAACGCGAAAATAAATTTGAAATGGAAATTCGTGCAACAGAATTCAACGTGATTTGTGTTTTGTATAAACAATGATTTCTGATTAAAGATGCCACTCGTATTTTCAACAGAATAGGTTGATTTCATAGTCCTGGATAACACCGAGTTGAATATAAACTCTGGAATATGTGAAAAAATTCAAAATACATAGTTGAAATTGAACAAAATCGAATATAGGTGAAGACTAGAATTTTTAAGTGATTTGAGTAATAAAATTAATAAGAATGAAACAAGAAAGGAAAATCGAACAATATTGAAATAGGACAAGAAAATGAATTTGAAAACGAAATCGAATTCATCCATAGAATTAAATCTGATTCATGTTGTTGGATATATAATTATATTTTGAATGGGTGTGATGGAAATGATATAATATTAAGCTACCTTGTTTTGTTTTTTCCGTTCTATTTTTTTATATCCCACATGCTGATTGAGTTTATCATTCCCATTAATTTCAATGAATTGAATATTTTTTCAAATTAAAGATTCGTTCACCCTATAATAAATAAAAAAATTCAAACTGATAAAAAAAACTTACAATTCACGAATCAAACAAAATCCTCCATAATATTGACACAAAAGACACGTAAAAACCTCAAACCAATCGCACGTGAGTCATTCGACCCATAGACCCGATCAGTAGTCACGGTACGTTCGAAAATCATCAAAAATCGCGCCTCAATCACCTCGTCGCTCGTGACAAAGCGCGCACGGCTCTCAAATGCCAAACTCACCGAAAGCCGGCTCTCGGACGAACTGACTTGTTTTGTTCCGTTTCCACAATGTCCCGTTCCCGTAACTCGCAAGGATGCAGCGTGGGGCAACCTGTAGCGCTCAATGCGAAATCCTCTCATTGTAGTCCTTCGAGGTCCAGTGTTGCCAGAACGATGGATAAGATTTTCCATGAGGAAATTGAGAAAAACAGAAAACACCTTACAGACGAGCCTTCACTGTTCACTATACAATAACCACTACACATATCGTCCTAAAAGGGTCTACAGACGATCAACTTAGTTGACGACTATGTTGTCAACCATATGAAAGCGAAAATAGCGGTTGTCAACCAAGTTGAAAACATCCTTTCAGCGGTGATTTCCGTCGAGAGTATGTCGGCTGATTCGGAGGATTCATCGAAAAATGAAAAATGGAAATCGTTTTTATAAACGAGATATGCGACGATGAGGTGCAGCATACTCCTAAGAAGAGGAGAATTTGGACGGAATTTGAAAAGAGTGGTACCAAAATCGGTCTCAATCTTTCCATTCCGGTTTATTGAAAAAACATTTCGAATTTTGAGCCGAAAATGGTCTCAAACGATAGGGATGACGAATCCCTGGTCAAGTTCTATTCTATCCGTAGGGCAGTCCGTTTTAGCTGGCCGTTTGCATGATAACTTTGGAAGCGATTGTCCTAGAGAAAATTGAGATTTTCAGGATGAATTCGGTTCCAAATGCCGCGGTTGAGTTCGTTAACCAGCCAAATCGTACAGGCTGTTCCATAAAATATGGCCATTCAAAATTTTTGTTTCTCAGTATCTCAGACAAAGCGAAACTTATCGAAATGAAATTTTGCGGCCACATGTAAGATGCACATAAGAAGCCTCTTGCAAAATTCTGTGGCCATAGTTTGAACAGAACTTTACAAATTCAATTGGAATATCGAAAAGAAAAATCTATATCTCCATAACAAGGTATCCGATTCGACTAAAATTTATCATGTGAATAAAGTTTGATTTAGTGAATGTTCGTGCCAAATTTTGTAGCTATAGTGTTAACAGAACCATAAGAATTCAACTGGAATATTTAAATTAAGAATCATTATGTTTCCATAACACACATCTTGGTGCCTTTAGGGTAGGATTCTCGAAAATTACACAAACTATGTTCTGGAAATGAGATGATTTTCTCCTCCATTTCAACTGTCATTCTGTCAATCACGTTTTCAGGGCGATTGTTATAGTTATAGTTTAAAAAGGGGTTATAGTTTAAAAAGAAGTTACAGTTTACTACGACCTCAAGATCTATTTTGCCTCCTTATAGCTCGCCTTACACTTCCAGAGATCTGATGAAATCCAATATCTGTGAAGGCTTCAATGAGGCTAGTTCCTCACTCTTACAAGTTTCTCGCCCAAGGCATTCTTTCCTTAGGCTAGCAATGCAAAAACATTTTGTGACAAGGGGGTTTCTTTCTCCTCCCCACTCGTCAGTGTCCGATGATCCCATCCTCAACAGGTGCTTCCTGATGCGACAGTGTCCTGTAAGAAAGCCAGTGAGGAGGTGTAATTGTTTCTCACCAAGATCCAAATATCTTTTGGATCTAACAGTTTCTCAAAGTTCCGAACCTAGTGGAATGATCCATCCCTGGGAGATTCCTCTTGGCTTTCTCCTTCTCCAGAAGGGTTCTGAGCCAATGAGTAACATTTGTGCGCCCTTTTTGGTAAGTGTATTAGCCTCTTCGTTTGCTCCGATTCCCGAATGACCGGGAACCCAGATTAAAAAAAAGTTTATCGTTCTTGCCTACAAGATGATACTTCAATATACATAAAGTAAAACTACACACATCGTTAGGAGTCTTGCCCCCCTGGGTTTCTCAAGAAATAAATGACCCATGTTGTGAAAATGACATGAATATTTTCCTCTATTTCAACTGCAATATATTTGATTGATGTAAATATCTGCTTGTTTACTCTTTGCTTTAAGCAGGATGAGGCAAAGGGAAAAATCTGAATTTATCGATTTTTTTTTCGATTTTCTATAGTTATTCCACAAGATATATAATATTATGAGAAATAAGATCAAACAAACAAAAACTGAAATTGAATCAATAATAGAATGAATTGAATCCTACGAATTTCAGAGGGGAATAGTTCAAAATCCTGCAATTTCCTACAAAATCCACTAACCTGGCAACTCTGCATGTTATCGAATCAGGCTTGTCATCTCTCTCATGGCGATGACTCACCAGAGACGAGAAGTAGACAAGAAGAAGACCCGATAAGGCAGATCTGATGATCTCTAGAGTTATCAGGACACTGCGTTGGGTAAATATGATAATAGGACGGAGCTGCCTGAGGAGTCAACAGTGGCAAGACTTGATAAGATCGATTCTGTCAGAGGGTAAATATTTGTTGGCGTAGGAAACTTTGGGGATGATGTTTGTTTACATGAGACGTTTCATGATAATTTACATTTTGGGAAATAACGCAGCTTTCGAAGTAAAAGGTTTGATTCATTTTGAATAGAATAGAAGGCATCATTAAACTGCAACATGGCACTTTTTGTATGCTTTCTCTTCGTTGAAATCTCTTAACAATATATTCAGCTTTTGTTTCAGATCTGCTCCTAACGTATCTCTAGATCCAGCCTTTATGGAGAGGTTGCTCGGTACCAGATACACAGAGGTCCAGTAGGTATCCAGTAGCGTTTTACCCCTATGAATTGTTTTACAGCCAGCCAGCTCTGCCTTATCCACAGAACCTGCAAATCTCATCTGTTGACTTTCCCATACGGTATAATTATTGATATTTGTACCGACATCGACAGTGCCCTGTCAGCAGTACCACCATTACCCGAAGCTCCGTTCGTAACAGCTTTAGGAGCTTTCTGGAATAGGTAGGTGGATTCATCATGAATTTTTTGTCTGAGTGAATAAAAAAGTTATACATACTATGATTTTGTCCAAATTCAAGTATAGTCCGTTCACGAAAGGTTGAGCCGTCGGTTGGCCATGAAAATTTGACATATTTTACTGTGTATATTAAAATTTTAGGTTATGATGTTTATTTTCTTGTCAGATTGATACGCAATGTTGTCAATATTGCATAGAGTTGTCTGATAACTCGCAAGCTCGTCGGACGAGGCCAGGTACATTAGGCAACGTTGACTTCATTTTACTTTATGACAGCAAATACTGCCAACATCAAATAAATAAAGAAACGCCTACTATGTGATCAACCTTTCGTGAACGGAGTATATGTATAGTCCGTTCACGAAAGGTTGAGCCGTCGGTTGGCCATGGAAATTTGGCATATTCCACTGTGTATATTGAAATTTAGGTTATGTTCTTGTCAGATTGATACGCAATGTTGTCAATATTGCATAGAGTTGTCTGATAACTCTCAATCTCGTCGAACGAGGCCGGTTACATTCGGCAACGTTGACTTTATTTTACGTTATGACAGCAAATACTGCCAACTTCAGGTAAATAAAAAAACGCCTACTATGTGCTCAACCTTCGTGAACGGACTATACTTATTTTTCTTGGGGGTGAATTTGGTGAAAAGAGAGAGATATCCTTATGAAACTAAGTGACAGCTTCCGAATTTGTCCCAATAGCATTCGTTATTTAATGTTGGATAGATCAACTAAAAAAAGTAATAAATACTTCATACTTCAACAAAATGAAAAATTTATAGAGATTTCAACTGCATGGTGACAGAAAAAGTTAAATTGAAATAATTCCAAATTTATTTACAACAATTATTATTTGAAAGAACAAAATTAACAATTCAAAAATCAAAATGCATATTCGAATTCGTATTTTTGAGGCGCTCGTTCAACTGTAACGACTACTGTCTGTAATTTTCGAATTTTGAGACGAAAATGGTCCCGAATGATAGGGTTTTACTCACTGATGACGAATTCGTGGTCAAATTCAATTCTTTCGAAGGGATTGTCCTAGAGATTTGAAATTTTCAGGATGAGTTCGGGTCCCAAATGCCTCGGTTGAGTTCGTTAACCAGCCAAATCGTACAGGGCGTTCCATAAAATATGGCCATTCAAAATTTTTGTTCCTTAATCTTAGACAAAACGAAACCAGTTAATAGTATATAACATTACTAGCAAGGTAAGAGGGTTTTTACTGGCGAATGGAGGATATAATTGACGAGCCGCAGGCGAGTCAGTTACCTCCTTGAGCCAGTAAAATCCGTTACCTTGCGAGTATTGTTTTATATTTTATTTGTTTCTCGTTTGTAAAAAGGGGAGATAAATTCCAAAGAAATCTCAATAATTTGTCGCAAATGTCGTAAGCTATTTATGATTATTTATGACATGGGAAAATTATGACAACTGTCAGTGGCTTTACGAGAGGAAAGTCCTTCGATAATATTTGCTAATTTCTGACGAAAAAGGCCAGATCCAAATGAAACAAGGTATGAATATCTTTTTCTAATACTTTTATAACGTTTATTACTGAAAATATTTGCTTCAGGAACGAATGAAATTAGAAGGATGAATGAAATTAGAAGCAAGTACGTGAAAAAGAAAACAAATAGATACGAATAAAACAAGGTACGAATATCGTTTTTGAATAGTTTGAGAATGTTTATTGAGAATAACATTTGTTCCAGGAACTCTGAGATTAGAAGGATGAATGAAATTAGAAGCAAGTACTTGACAACTTTCAATGTAAATAATACTACTAACTTGTAAAAATTTTACAAGTTAACTGTCAATTTTACAAGTTAGTGACTTGATAAAATAAACTTCCTTGATTGATATTGTGTTTTTGGAAACTGACGTTTACAGATGAGAAACAAATAAAATGAATAGTTACGCCCAAATGCAAGATGCTTATAACAAGCCTTATGCAAAACTTTGTGGCATAGTATTAACATAATTCATTTGGAATATTGAAAAGAAGAATCTTTATATTTCCTCAACAGAATATCCGATTTGAGTGAATCATCATCAGAACCGTAGAATTAAATTTTTTTAATTTATATTTTTTACATAGTTCATTTTCTGAATAATTTTCAGAATATAATGCCGATTGTGTCGAAATTCTACATTTATATATTCAGTATCAATCTCAAATTCCATATAAACTTTCGAGGTAATAGTCTTATTGCTCCATCAATGAACGAGCGCTCAAAAGCTCCTGCTCAAGGCTTTTCTTAATTTTTTTTTCTACTTCTTATTTGTGTATCTGGTTTCATTGTATAGATTTTCGAGAGTCCAATGCATTTTTGCCCCTACTTCACTTAAATATCCTAACTGTGTCATTGTGACGACTTTATCAACATTATCAGCCACTTGCTGCAGGAAGTTCTTATCTTTTACTTCGAACGAAATTATTCTACGTGCTTTGGTAGATGTACAACTATATTCTACAAAGTAAGAAAGGTGGGTTGCGTGGTTATTTGCGTGAACATGACTTCAACAAGTCATTCTACTTCTATTTGAAGTAGTTGTGGGCTATCGAAATAACAAACAAAGCAATAGAAATATTTTCGCGGAATTTGACCGTGAAAACTGCTGCTTAATTGCATACACTGCTATACAGGCTGTTTCTTCATGATGTTTCTCAGAAACTTTACTGTATATTAGAAATAAGCCCATTCACGACAAATTTTTATATGATTTTTCTTTCAATAGCTACATGAATCGCTCCCTGAATGTGAGCTGAATATATTTGGATATATTTCAGGAATATAAAGAATTTTCCAACAAACTCGACAGAAGATTATTATGTACTGAATTTGGAAATGTTATGAGCTCAAGCTTCATGTTTAAATATTGAACAAGCGCAGAATTATAGAAATAATTTCGAATCACTACCATTTTCATTCGAGTATTCCTTAGAATTTCAATCACCATGAATATTTTCCCCTTTTGTCAATACAAGGGTATTGCTTGTAATGAAAGCATTTCAATATGAGCACAATGCTGTGCAATATTGAAATTAATAAGGAATTGGATTTGATTTTCGAGGAATACAGCTTCCTTTTTTCTCATGAAAGTTTTAAGTTTCCTAGCAAAAAATTTTACTGTTGTTTCTAAATAATGGTTTTATTTGAAGAAATATAGAATGATACAATTAAGGTTTATTTGACAATTCAATCGTTTGTGACCTTTTTTTGTTTTCGAAATTTCTCAGTTTTCGTCGCCTTCATTTTCAAAGTAATTTCCCACTATTTCTACTTTCATATCAGTCGAAACGCACTCAATTCTGCGTTGCTCAAAATTTCCGTTTTTGAGCGCTCACTCTAATTAAACGAGTGCTATATTATAGTTTTGCCCAAATTTCTGTAATTTTCGAATTTTGAGCCAAAAATGATTTCAAACGATAGGGTTAGACTCCCTGATGACGAATTCGTGGTCAAATTCAATTCTGCCGTGGGGCCGTCCGTCCGGCCGTTAGCACAATAACTCACGAGGAATAGTCCTAGAGACTTGACATTTTCAGGATGACTTCGGGGCCCAAATTTCCATGAAAATATATCCAATTCGAGTGAATTTTGTGAATGGAGGTCGATATTCTGAATGTTCATGCAAAATTTCGTGGCTATTGTTTCAACAGAACCATAGGAAATTCAATTGGAACATTGAAAAGAAAAATCTTTATATTTCCATAACAGGATATCCGATTCGAGTGAAATTTATTTGGAGAATGGAAACTACTATACTAGATTTTCATGCAAAATTTTAAGGGGATCGCATCATCAGAACCATAGAATGTATTTTTTTTAATTATTTATTTTTTACACATTCCATCTTTTGAATAATTTCCAGAATATAATTCCGATTGTGCTGAGGTTCGGCATTCATATATTCGGTATCAATCTCAAATCCCATATAAAATTTTGAGGTTATAGTCTTATTGCTCCACCGAAGAACGAGCGTTCAAAAGCTCCTGCTCAGGACTTTTCTCAAATTTTTTGTTCGTTAAATTGAAATGCGATGATATCCTGTGAAATCTCACAACGGACAATAATGTTATTGTACACAAGTGCCAACGCTTGTCATTCATCAAATATTTTTTCGTTGCATGTAAATATGCAGGCATTACGAGGTTATATTTATTCATTCATTGAATATGGAAATAAAATTCCGGAAACAAACTGGTGACACGGATAGGTACGGAACCATTCGAGGGCATTGGTCCCTTGATATATTACGATGTTTTCATTCAGGAGGAGTAAAAATGGAATTCTCTTTTGAGAAAAAACACGACACTATGGAAATATAAATAAGGACAGAAAATTTTCCTGAGAAAAGTTTTCCTGAACTTTTTAATTATTTTTGTGCGACTTGGCCTGACTCACTGATGAAGAATTCGAGGTCAAAACGAATTCTATCTAGTCGTCCGTTGGCAGCCTAACTTTCGAACAAATGGAGCTAGATTCTTTAAGGTTTCAGGGTAGTAAAGGATCGAAAAATCTCTGTAAATTTCCTTAATGAGAAGTATCGAATGAATAGTTTTGGAGATGATAGAAAATTTATTTTCGATCATTTTTAAAACTACAAATTCGATCGGGTTCAATGTTCACACTTAGGAGTACATTACCTATATAAAGACTAAGAGATAGAGTGGGAATTGTACATAAGGAACGTCGTTGAGTTCAGGTGTACAAAAATTCAACCCTCAAGCTTGTTAGCCAGATAAAATATTCGGTATTTTATCATTCGGATATTATGCATTTAGTTTGAAATGTATAATTAAAGTGAGAGTTTTTCCAATATTTTTAGATCTATAATAAGCATCCATGAAAAACTCAGTTTAGAAGCTGTTACATCTGAAAGTCATCTTGTTGAGCTTTCAGAATACTTGAATGATGGTTTTTCGAATATGAACAAGCGCGAAAAATCTTCTGATAACAGGGATAGCTCTTTTTAATGTTTTAATTTCTCAGTGAAACATTTTTTCTCTCTTTCCAATGCTCAGTTTCGCACCAGGCTCGTTCAGATTTTCTGTATCATAGATGAAACCAAATTTAATTTAATTTTTATTGATGTCTCGTTAATATTTCGAAGGAGACAAAAAGCGTCTATCCTAAAAATAAATTATTATTTGTTCAATATCTCCAATGGAAGAATCCATACTTTATTTGCTAATTAAGCACTTATATTATGAGACCTTTAATTATGCCTGATCAACTAGGTCGATCCTTTATTATTTTTATCACTAAAATAACCATAACCTTGTCAACAATTAATTAACGATATTATAAAGGACATGTGATCCAACACAAATCAAGCATTAACAGTTAACGAAAGTGCTGACGAAATAACTCTTGAAGAAATTAATCCGTTTGATTAAAATGAAATTAACACGCATAATATTATACTTATTTTTGAATCGGTAATATAACGGTGTCCTCACAGTTAGGAATGAAAATGCATCAAATAGCGTTTTTCTGAGAAATGCACCGAAGGCTGAATAGGTTATTAGGTTGACAAAATAGTTGAATATTTATATACTTGATAAGCTGAAATATATCTGCCTTTAGATGACCACTACTGAATATCATATACAGATTACATTCAAAATTACATAGTAAATAATGAGTTATATGTGCAATACTATTATTGCAAGAAAAATATATATCCTTTTTCAAGAGTTACTGATGACATCCAAGTCTCTGAACGTCTAGATGCATCTTTATTTCTGGTTCCAAAAAAAGTTTCTAAAACTTTGTCTTGGTGATATCATAGAAAATAGATATAATTTATAACCTATAATTGCTCACTTCTTGATTGATACTGGTATTTCGCAAAACTCTAATGCCCGATTGCACCGTTCGCCTAAGCAACGTTTAAGCCCTTAAGTGACGTTTATTCTATTGATGAAACGTCATTTCAGGGCTTAAACGTTGCTTAGACGAACGGTGCAATCGGGCATAACCGTTTCAAGCTATTTTATCTCAAATAAGCAATAAGTGATCAAAATTATTACGTTCCATCGAAACCAAACATAACCAAAGAATACAAATTGGCAAAATTCAAATTAATTTTCTGTCAGTGTCTTTTTCAACACTAACTCAAATTACTCGAATCGAAAATATTCTAAAAAGTATTTTGTCATAAAACCAGTGGTGATTGTTACAGTAGAGTTCACTTCGTAGTACTGGTGTAATGTACATATTCTTATTTTTAATAATCAGCAAAGTGCCTATAGACTGTCAGGGGTCCGAAACAGATAGACATAGTTGAAACGTCTTTATTTTCTATGCTTTTATATTTATAATGTAGGTAATTTAAAAACCGACATCAATATCAATAAAAATAAAAAACTCATTTAATGGCCGTTCAAACTCCATTTTCATTACCACAATTCAATTAATAATTTTTTAACTGTCTATTACATTAAAAACATACCTACCTTGTTACATAAATTTGATATGCCTTGTTTGTCAATAAGTCACTCGAGATTATCTCTCACGATAAAGAAATTCGTACATTAATTATACATAGTATTATATCAAAATTTAATTGAAAATATTGAGTTCCACAAACTTGAAAGTGTAATAGCTCCGAGATAAGTTTTTATCTAAACTGCAATTTTTTCCATTAAGAATGATCATCAGAAATTAATTGAATAATATCCAAATAATCAACGGTATAAATAATTTGTGTTTATACATAGATCAAAGTTGTTCGAGTAACTTCATCATTTGCTATTCAGGATTAGTTTAATCGAGGATTTTTTCCTTACTGTGACTTTTTCTGGTACCTATTATCTGCTAGATGAAAACATAATCATACAATTATTCATGATACGAGAACCATAAGAACTGGTACTTACAAATTCATATACTCAGAAAATGAAGAAGAGTTTCTACTAACCTGCTTGCTGATTGTCATTGTGAATTTTTTATAAACTTAAATAAGGGGTTCACTCCATATCTTAATCGACAATTTCAAGTAGGAAGTGGCATGTAATAACAAATTTGTGTAAGCAGCAGATAACATGCATAAGCTGTGGCAAGAAGTGCATATTTGCGTTTCACATTGTGTTCATATTTATTCATGACCTTATGGTATCCTTACTGAAAGTCTGACACAAATTGCAATATAATATTCATCATAATATGAATAATTTTCTAAGGAATATTCGGTTGTAATAAATGAAAAAATCAACTTAGCAGCAATATCAAGCCTTAATTTTTTATGGATCATGTAATAACTCGAGTTATGAATAAGTACAAAAATCTTAATTAGGCTAAAAAACTAGATAGTTATCAGGTTAAAATTTAAACTTTAACTAAAAATACATTTATGGAACATATCAACATAAACATACAACATCTATATACAATACACTTAATTCTTATATTGGCATCGAACAATTTTATCAAACTGGTAGGTTCTGGCTCCTCGAGGCATTCCCAAATCTGCCCTCAAACTTTATAATTGGAAGCTAGAAAATAAAGACGCTATGAAAGTGAAAATGGCGAGTATTATGCCAAAACAGTGAATAAATGGAAGCAGCCAACTGATAAAGACATGCTTACACCATAGGAGCATGCAATGGCCAGGGATGCTGGGTTATTTTCAAGAA
>CM024239.1:848744-928671 GCA_013421045.1 Propylea japonica | reverse complement strand
TAGCGTGACGAGGGTAAGCAGACCTGGCCATAATATGGGGCGGTTATGGGCGTTTTGTCAATCCCGAACCATTTTATGTGCAGTCTGAATGACTGTTTTTGAAAGACTGGTTAACCTTACGAGGGTTGTTGAAACGATGTACATATCTGAGGTTTTTATCCCATAGTTAACTCATTCATTTTTTGTTGGGGTTTTTAATCGATGGGTCTTTCGACTCCGTCGCATTTTTTTGTAACGGAATAATTTGATACAAAGTAGCATAGGAACAAAAAAATTGGGAAAGGACACCAAGCTACCAGAAGCTGCGTTATTGCAAATGGCATATTTCATTTTCTTCAGATTGTTTCCTAGAAAGAGCATAAGGAAAATCACTTAGACTTTAGGAAAAATCATAATTCGCGCATCGATAACTCGAGAAATAATTACTCAGCCTTCGCAAAGGGTATAGCCGGTGTTCAATGGTAAATCTGCCCCTCGGCCTTTTCGATTCATATTAAGGGGATCGATTAGACATCGAATGAAAATATCAGCCAACTTTTAGCTTTTTACCTCGAGATTTATGTTGAAAAACATTCTTTCGATTTCAATTTTTTTCCCTAGCGAAATCTAAGATTTTCAAATGGTGATTTTTTCTCTTAATTCTTTGCTATTCAAGGAATAGAATTACAATTTTTTTTATGAATTTTAGCAGAAATCGATTTTAAGAAAAAAATAAATATAGTCATTTGTTCTCCAAAAGTGTCCGCCGCCATTTTGACACAAAATGTCTTCTTTGGTCTTTTTACCAGGGAATTTTTTTACATTTTTGAAATTGATGGAACATTTCGAAAAAAAATTAAACTGTTTGAATTTCGGGATTCAGCAGATATTCATCACATTTTGGTGCCGTTGTATTCATATTGGCTCCACGAAAAAAATTAGTGACAAAAACAATTGGCGATCTGTATTAGTTTAGAAGATGTGGGTTTTTCGCTACAAAAACACTGAGTTACCGCTTTTTTAAGTTTAATCCTCTTTAAACATTTTTACATGAAGATTTGATTCATTTTATTTCTAATATATTCAATAATTATTGCAAAAACATCGAAAAAATTCGAGGGAAAGCCCGCCATTCTTTATGGTAAGTTATTGGGAAGTTTCGTTTTGAAATAATAGACATTTTTCCCAAATTTTACCTCGGTGCTCCGCTCATACTCATTCACACTTGAAAATTGTCAATGGATTGTTTTCAGCAGCATAAATCAACAATTAATTGGACAGAGCTTGCCCGACTGAGAAAATCATGGTGATCGGAGTTCAAGCTAACATTCTAAAGAGTTTTCCATTAAGAGGTCTTATTTTGAATAGCCCGCTATTTCGGTAACTGTCACCTTTGAAGCTGTAATTTTTTGACATTTGGCGAGTAAAAACTACGCCATTAATAAAAATGGAACGGTACACGCATTGAAATTATTAAAATTCACTATAAAAATGGTGAAAATTTGGCAGAGTAAAACTCGAACATTTTTGGGTCGTCGTGAAGCACCTTGTCGGACCGCAATAAAGAAATTGGTGGAAGAATTGGAGCTGTTGGGACAAGTTAGTGATGTGAAGAATAAAACCCGTGCACGTCGCTCAAGAACAGCCTGAATATTGCTGCTGTAGCCGAAAGTGTTGAAGAAAACCCAGGTTTGCCAATTCCTCGTCGTTCTTTGGAATTAGGCATTTCACAAACGTCATTACAACGTATTTGGCATAAAGATTTGGGTATTAAGGCTTATAAAGTTCATTGCGGGAAAAGTTTCCGGACCGTGTTATCTCTCGAAGAGGTGATCACAATTGGCCACCGAGATCTTGTGATTTAACACCTTGCGACTTCTTCCTTTGAGGCCACGTGAAACAGAAGGTCTTCGCCAATAGCCCAGCGCCGATTCAAGAACTCAAAGATGGAAGTCGTGAAGCTATCGAGGACATAGGATAGCCACTTTTCGATTTGGTTATGGAAAATTTCATTAAAAGGATATGCTTCTGTAAGCGTGGTCGTGGTGGTCATTTGCCTGATGTTATTTTCCACTATTAACGGCATAGCTTCTTCTTTTTAATGAAATAAACATCCTTTGATTTATATTGAAAAATAGCATTTTTCTATGTATATCAAAACAACACCTCTTATTGGAAAACCCTTTACTTGTGATTAGTTGAACAATAACTTGATATTTCAATTTCCATGTAATGAAGTGTATTAAGACTGATCATATCGACCCAAATAGAAAATATCGGATGTGTTTTATGAGCCATTTGACTAGTCGGTCGCCAAGCTATCATTAAACTGTAAAAACGCCGTTTTCCCCAAACAAATTACATTCAACATCGTTTAACACCATTTATTAGCCGTCTAAACGATCGGTTGATATCCGCCAAACGAAATGATTTCAGTTCTGATTTAATGACAGATCATTTAGTGCAATTCTTCTAATTCAATGCAATTTCAGGATATCCTTCGGAGTGCTAATAACTGGAATGATTAGGATTTCCAGTAGGAAACTATCAGTCTTAACCAGTTGAAACGGGTCTTTGAGTCTAGGTGGTGCCTACCTGCCAAAGTAGGTGCGACTTCTTGGTGCCATCGGTTGATCAGTTTACGAGTTTACTGGAGGTGATTAGCATGATTAACATGATTAACGATGCTTTGATTTGGTGTATCATTTGTTAATTGGTATTTTCGATATGAATGTTTTCCGGTCGAGGAGTAGGCTTTGAGTATGAAACATTCCTAGGAAGCTCTAATTTGCAACTGAAAACGACTGAACTTCTATGGTTTGGGAATGAAATATGCATTTCAAAGTACTAGAATAATATTTTATGTCTAAACAATATGATTTTCTTGAACTCCCCTGCGAAGTTATAATGTTTTTTCTTTATACCGAACTGTATAAATTGAATATTGGTGAAAGAGTAAGCCTAAGATCATATCAAGCAGAAAACATGTGTACTGTGTTAACGCAACTGAATTTGTAGATTGTCAAGGAAGTTAAATTTCACTAAGATCTTGATCTTGTTTTGCTTGCCATCATTGCGGTTTTCGCCACTGCTCTTCAGCTCGCCTTCGTCTTTCCGAGTCCCATTAAATTCAGTATCTGAAAGGGCTTCATGGAGACTAGATCCAAGTGTCTCTTGAGGTTCTACTATCCAAGATATTCTTTGCACAGGCTCGAAATGGCGAGGCATTCTGTAAGTGAACAAGAGTTTTTTCCTTTTCCCCACAGAAATCACACTCATCAGTTTCTGTTAAGCTGATTCTCATCATATGCTTCCTAAGGGCACAATGTGTTGTAAGAAGAAAGCCAGTCAGAAGGAGTTACTTATTAATATTACAGTTTTATGTTCCGGAGGACTTCTACTTCTACTCCCGGAAGATTCCTCCAGAGTACTACAATTCTTCTCCAGAAACTCTTTCTTATAGGGCATTGTCTATATGTTCCACAATAGGGTTCTGGGCCAGTAAGTGTCATTTGTGCTCCCTTTCGTGTTAGTGTGTCAGCCTTTCCTTTTCCTGTAATTTCTGAGTGACCATTGTTGTGCTTGCCTACTTCATTGAGTTTTTTTCGGCACTGCTATATTGATGTCGATGACATAGGTGTTCAGTGCTTTAATAGCAGCTTGGCTATCAGAATGGATCACAATGTCACACCCCTCATAGTTTTCTATCTATGCATCTTTCGACTGCAAGTATGTCTGCCTGAAAAACACTCGGTAGTGTAGAGGAAAATCGACCAATTTTGGATACCTTGTTTGCTAGTGATATTTATGTTTTGATTAATATTTCTTCCCTCAAATATGGCAAAACATTAATGATAACATATCAAACAAAGTGAACGATTTATTTCTCACCCAAATTATGTAAAAATGAGCTTAACTGAAAAATTCCAGTTTTCGTCGTTTCAAAAATGGGTTCCTAATATTGGATACCCTATCCAAAATAAGGAACCTATTGTCCTTGCAGAAATTACAAACATAAGTTTTCTTCTCAAGTGGCATTGATGGGGTTTTTCATGTTTTCTAATTTGAATTTTTTATTAGGGAGACCATCCTTAGGCATTTCAAAGAAAAAAAATAGGAATTAACATCGGGTTGCAATATTGGATATCCAATAATTGGCCACTTTGCCTATCCAAAATTAGGCAACTTTCATGTTTTAGGTTCTATGGTTTAATTAGAATAGATCCTTGCATAAATGTTTGAATCAAATGGTTGAGCTCATTGTAGAGGAATTTAACTTATAGTCCGTTCACAATAGTTTGAGTGCATAGTAGGCGTTTGTTTATTTATCTGAAGTTGGCAGTATTTGCTGTCATAACGTAAAATAAAGTCAATGTTGCCGAATGTAACCGGCCTCGTCCGACGAGCTTGCGAATTATCAGAGAACTATTCAATGCCAGAAAACTCCTGGTAGAATTCGAGGTGAGTATCCAAAATTGGGCGACTTTCCTCTATACTTGGTTCTTCGCTCGTATACTCCAGCGCCTGTACTGGTACTGGTTTTAGAACCATCTGTAAACCAGTACACCATTTGACAATGGTATTTACATTGAAGTATTAGGTAGTGTCTTATTTCTCGCATTCTTCATTCTCCCATAGCATTCTGGATGCTCACTTTTCTATTATAACACCACTGGGTAGGCCTGAATTTGTGCTGAGTGATTGGGACGATGTCGAATGCTGAAGAAATTCCAACACGTTACAATTTCTTCTTCCAAAAGTTAACTCAACCAAACCCTTACGGTCACGTAAAAACTGTCGCAGTTGAACTACAAGCTGGCCATTCAAGAAACTTTATACGGGCCTCCTTTCTCATACGGAAATCGGATATACGTGAAGAAGACAACGCAACATATCCAAACAGAAAATCCACATCCGAAGTGATTTGAGAGAACAGATGGCTAGCCCCATTTCTGGATAAAATGATTTTTCATCGTCATAATAACTTTTTTTTGATGTGGACTATAACCTTTTCCATACTAATCCGATTGATTTCGGATAAAAAATCTAACACTAGAGTAACTTCGAATTTCTTTTCTCTTTTTCAATCATTATTGTATTTCAAATTGTTATTTCCAGGATTAGGTTTTTTCATATGACAGCATTCAGAGTAGTGTTAAATTTATACCTATCCAATTATTCACTTAATATTTATAGTAATCAATTTTCAATTAAATGTTGACAATGCGATTTCTATACTCGTTCAAACGTCGTGCCATGACATGATGACGTACGAGCAACAGCATCATAAAAAGTGGAGATGACAGAGTAGCCAGTTGGCAAATTTGTAAACTGTGATTAAACATTCAACCAATGGAATGAATTCTAACACGTACGTTACACACAACCGCCAATTCAAATCTTTTGAACTCGCTAGCTTATTTCGGTGATTTCAATTACTTTTGTCTCGAATACCTGTCTATGAAAAGACATAACATAATCGATATGATTTTCTGATTATTTCTGGAAATCACTGAAAACGCCCTTTCCATGTGAGTTTCAAAACAGAATTAGTAAGGAAGACATCTGAATTTGCGCCGAATGAACGGACTCAAAGAGATGTCAAATACTTGGTCAAGAAACTGAGATCTATCGAAATATGAACGATTATTCTATAGGTCAAGGTCAACAAATTTATTGTCGAGATATTCAGGTCGTTTACCTAACCTGATCGAATTCCAACACATCACAACCCTTTCTTTCGAAAGTTATAGTGCTCACAACACAACCAAACCTTATACGGTCACATAAAAATTGTGGCAGCCGGACTACAATCTTCGACCGGCCATTCAAGAAACTTTATACGGAAATCGGATCTACGTGAAGAAGACAACGCAACATATCCAAACAGAAAATCCACATCCGAAGTGACTTGAGAGAACAGATGGCTAGCCGTTTGAGACCATTTTGGGCTCAAAATTCGAAAATTACGGACGATATAGCACTCGTTCAAGTAGAACGATCATTCCAAAACGGAAATCTCAATGATTTTCTGAGGGTCCGATATTTTTGAAAAATATTTCTTGAAAATGCAGTGTATTGGGGCTGATCATATGGCAAAATATAAAATATCGGATGTGTTTTATGAGCCATTTGACTAGTCGGTCGCCAAGCTATCATTAAACTGTAAAAACGCAAACGTTTTTCCCCAAAAAAATTACATTCAACATCGATCAACACCATTCATCAAATAAAAAACCTAACACTAGAGAAATTTTCTTCTTATCAATTCAATGATACCTATGAGTAATATATTACATTAATGTATTCCAAATGGGCATATCCAGTATGTTACAATACATAGATATTTTGTTTTTTCAATTGACAGCCAGTATTCGCCAGTTGTAAACTGTGATTTAATTTCACTATTGATATGAATGCTAACACGTACATCACAACCAACCTCCAATTCTAATCGTTTGAATTTGCTAGTTATTTCGATGATTTCAATTATTTTTATCTCAAACTCGTACCTGTCAACGAAAAACAAACCGATAATCTCTATTATTTTCTAAGGGTTCATATTCTTGAAATTATTTTTCCGCCGACCTCGAAATAAAAGGTGTTTTTGATGTGTACGAAATTGAGCATTAATGGCCCATTTTAATGATCAATTTTTTAGCCATTTTAATGTGCAATCCTCATGACAACCGTACACAAACTATTCAAAAGCACTACGAGAATTGTCAAAACTCTACTGGAACATAGAAATTCCATATTTCAAATGTATGTCTTGTGCAAAATTAGAATGTATTTCAATCAAGAATTTATACACAATTCATGTTGAGATCGTCGGAAAAATCTTGTAATCAACTCGGTTATTAATCGAGCGACTAATGGTCTCGAACTATTAACGCGTTCGCTCCGCTCACGCATTAAAATATCTTGACCATTAGTTGCTGTCTTTAATAACCTAGTTGATTAAGTAACTATTTTTTAGAAATCAGTGGAAATGATAATTCTATGTGAATTTCTTAACTGAATAGGTTAGGACGACGCTTGAATTTGCGCAGAATGCACGGACTCAAGGAGATGTCAAATACTTGGTCGAACAAACTGAGAACTACCCTTATCGGAGCAATTATTCTATAGGTCAACAAATTTATTGTATCAAGATATTCAGGTCGTTTACCTAACCTGATCGAATTCCAACATATCACAACCCTTTCTTTCGAAAGTTATTGTGCTCACAACACAACCAAACCTTATACGGTCACGTAAAAATTGTGGCAGCCGGACTACAAGCTTGGACCGGCCATTCAAGAAACTTTATACGGAAATCGGATCTACGTGAAGAAGACAACGCAACATCTCCAAACAGAAAATCCACATCCGAAGTGACTTGAGAGAACAGATGGCTAGCCCCATTTCTGAATAAAATGATTTTTCATTGTCATAAATACTTTTTTTCGAGGCGGAATATACGATTTTCAATACTAATTTGTATTTATTTCGAATAGAAAATCTAACACTAGAGAAACATCGAATATCTTCTCTCGCTTTCAATTTAATGATACCTAAGTAATACATTACATTATTGTATTTCAAAATAGGCATCTCCAGGTTTGGGTTTGTTTCATATGACAGAATTCAGAGTAGTGTTAAATATATACCTATCCAATTATTCACTTAATATTTATGGTATTAAATTTTGAATTAAATGTTGAAAATGCGATTTCTATACTCATTCAAACATCGTGCCATGATGACGTACGAACAAGCCTAATAAGTGGGGATGACAGAGTCGCCAGTTGGCATATTTGTAAACTGTGATTGAACATTCAACCAATGATAACGCGTACGTCACACTCAACCGCCAATTCTGACAGTTTGATTTCGCTAGCTTAGAGAGAGAGAATTGAGAGAAATAACTTTATAGTCCGAGAGCTGGCACGAATTTTTGGGTAGGTATTTGAGGCAAGCTGAAAACTTGTCAGATTACTCTCTTATTATATACCAACTCGGGATTGCAGACCTGGCTGGTGAGTAGCGGGGCTAAATCAACCCCTACATTTTTAATGGCCTGGCAGGTAGAAAGCCCTACCGAAATGATCTGTCTTTTTGGGAATCTTATTTTTTAGTTATAAGTAACACTCCATTAAATTTCAAGCTGCCAAATATTTAATCAGGGTTTTAACATTGCCAGACGCGTGCAAAAATATGTTGCAAAAATAATAAAAAATGTTTTTGAGGCAGCTTGAAATTTTGATGGAGTGTTACTTATAACTAAAAAATAAGATTCCCAAAAAGACAGATCATTTCGGTAGGGCTTTCTACCTGCCAGGCCATTAAAAATGTAGGGGTTGATTTAGCCCCGCTACTCACCAGCCAGATCTGCAATCCCGAGTTGGGATATAATAGGAGAGGCATCGGACAAGTTTTCAGCTTGCCTCAAATACCTACCCAAAAATTCGTGCCAGCTCTCCTACTATTATTGATACTAGTATCAATTGGCTATCGACCGAAGTCTTCCTGCCAGTTACACTATAAAATTTGTTTATAAATAAAAGATTTTAGATAAAAGGTGTCATTCTATAGATAAGTGGTAATGCCGGCAATTTAGCCCGTGTTGCACTCTGTGAATCGTAATGATGAATCAATGGTCCCAGTATATCCTTGCTTATTTGATTCCTAATAAATTTCTGTCTCAGCCTCTTAAGTCTCCCCAGCATCGGCTCAACTCCAGTTGTCTCATAGAGCAGTTGGTTAGGAGGGTTGTGCATGGGATTTTTGCTAGCTTATTTCGGTGATTTCAATTATTTTTGTCTCGAATATCTACTTGTCTATGAAAAGAAAAACATAATCGCTATGATTTTCTCATGTTTATTATTTCTAGAAATCACTGAAAACGCCTTTT
Organism: Propylea japonica; assembly: GCA_013421045.1. Lineage (NCBI taxonomy): Eukaryota > Metazoa > Arthropoda > Insecta > Coleoptera > Coccinellidae > Propylea > Propylea japonica. Next base: position 919,796 of record CM024239.1, on the reverse strand, counting down.
CTATGTGAGTTTCTAAACTGAATTATTTAGGAAGACGTCTGAATTTGCGCCAAATGAACGAACTCAAAGAGATGTCAAATACTTGTTCAAACAACTGAGATCTATCGTTATATGAGCGATTGTTCTATGGCTCAACAAATGTATTGTATCAAGATATTTAGGTCGTTTACCTAACCTGACCGAATTCCAACACATCACAACCCTTTCTTTCGAAAGTTATAACCTTATACGGTCACGTAAAAATTGTGGCAGCCGGACTACAAGCTTGGACCGGCCATTCAAGAAACTTTATACGGAAATCGGATCTACGTGAAGAAGACAACGCAACATCTCCAAACAGAAATCCACATCCGAAGTGACTTGAGAGAACAGATGGCTAGCCCCATTTCTGAATAAAATGATTTTTCATTGTCATATTCCAGGAACGTACGGGTGAGTTTATGGAAGGTTCTTTTTTTTCTTTATATCTGGCTCGGGGGATTCGGCAAGGCAAAGGAGGGATAAAGTCGCGGAATGTTGAAATCTCAGGTGTCCGGCTCTTCGACAACGTATAGTCATTGTAAAAATGCAGGTGTGCAGTAGTTTGTCGCTTCTACGGTGCTGCTAGTAGGATCGGAGCCCCAGGGCCGGCATAGGATGGGTTGGGTTCATTCAGGTGTTCCCTCGAGTTGTGAATGAAGGTTGGATTATGTTCTGATTGGAATATTTGTAGTCAGATGAATTAGTTGGATGAATGAACAAATTACAACACTAAGATATATAATACTGGCTGCGGAAAAACAAATAGCGCAGTTTTTGAATGACTATCAAAAACATTGGTAGATTGAGTAGTACACCTCTTCTTGAGCTCTCGTTCTACTTGAACGAGTGTTATATTGTTTTGTCTGTTATTTTCGAATTTTGATCCGAAAATGGTTTCAAATGGCACATTAATGACGAATTCCTGGTCGAATAATTCAATTCTGTCCGTGAGGCTGTGCACCCGTCCATCCGTTTATAGCACAATAACTTTCCAAGGTATTGTCCTAGAGACTTTAAATTTTCAGGATCAGTTCGGGTCTCAAATGGCTTGGTTGAGTCCTTTAACCAGCAAAATCGTATTCGTACAGGGTGTTCCATGAAATATGGCCCTTCAAAATTTTTGTTCTTCAATATCTCAAACAAAACGAATCCCATGAAAATGAAATATTGCGGCCATATGCTAGATGGTCATAATAAGCTTCATGCAAAATTTTGTGGAGATGGTGTGAACAGAACCATAGAAAATTGAATTGGAATATTGAAAGGAAGAAACTTCATTATTTCCATAACAAGTTATCCGATTAGAGTGAAATATATTTTTGTGTATGAAGATTGATATACTGAATTTTCATGCAAACTTTCGAGATTGCAACATCAGAATCATAGAATTTTATTTTTTTTAATTCTCAAGCTTTACATATTCAAGTTTTTCAATAATTTTCGGAATATTATTCCGATCGTGCTGAGATTTTGCATTTATAAATTCAGTATCAATCTCTCTCTTATACAAAATTTTAAGGTAATAGCTTCATTGCTCCACCAACGAACGAGCACTCAAAAGCACTTGCTTAGGGCTTCCTTAATTTTTTACTTAAGTTTCAAAGATCATATCATCAAGAAGATGTTCTCCTGAAGCGATGCACTGCTTAAGGAAATCATGTACCTACCTATATATAGAATATTTGTCTGTTTCGATTCACTTATGTTTTACAGAATTTAAAGACAAAATAATTGTCTAATTTTGTAGGATCCTGAACTGATATTGATCCAACAACAATAACAGTATTGTGTACAAGATTTTCTTTACGGATGATTGTTAGTGGAAATAATTGATGGTACAGATTATGATATGACTAATCCTAGAATTTCCATCGCAAATATGTCATTAGTATTGAGAATATACATATAAATTATACAGCAAACATTTGTAGCAACCGACATTTTCAATGCAAAGATCGCTATGGAAATATTCCATTATTTCAATGAACTTTCTGTGAAACTAATAATGAATGATGAATTATGAACTCAGTTAATGTCTTTGCTCAGTTAATGTTGATGAGGAATATCAAATATTAATACAGAATCTTATGTGAATTGAATGCTAGTCATGAGTTAAGACAAATTCGAGTACTGACGTACTCTGGTTTTCGAGAAAAATATCATTGAAATCAACTAAATAAGCCAGCAAATTGAAACAGAATTGGCGGTCATTCCCACTAATAATCCTTGCTAGTACGCCATCATCATTTGAACCGCCAATGTTTTCTACGCAAAAAAGGGACTAGGTACTGATTAAATATTCTAAAGTGAATCGTTCTCGAGAAAAAACAACCTTCAAGTTTGAAAACATGGTTAATTCATTGACTTCTAGCAAAGAAGTTTCAAAAAAATCATTTCAAGAAATATCATCATTCATAAAACGTTAGTTTTTTCGAAAACGATTGTATGACGGTAGTACTTTTTCTATATGCGTAAAAGTTGGGAAGGAAAACACTTACTAACCATTCAAAACTTTTTCCAATTAAGACCTGAGAAAAAATTCCACAAAAAAAACTTATAAATGCTCACGAATGTGAGATATTCGACAAAACGACTTTCTTTTCAATTTCAACTCTCGAAAACGGTGCATTTTAGAGGATAAGTTGTTTGTTCATATATTTCTGGATGAACTATAACATCCTTAAGTTTTGTCGGACTTATTCACCAAAACTACAATATTATTATTATAACATTATCTCATTAGAATATAACTACATAAAGTGTGGAACAGCCAAATGGAATAAATTCGATAACGAATGAATGAGAGCGTGTTGGAAAAAACGTTTGGACCGTCGATTTGTACTTTTAGATGCGCATTTAAAAAAATAATGATATAGGGTGTGTCATGTGACTGGCGGATACCCACTTTCTCATTTTAAATACAACCCCCTGTAAATTATTAGTTTTTTGGATTCTTCAGAAAATTCTAGAAATAATTCATGTACAATGTTCCATACCAATCTCAAACTGTTTCGAGAATATTGAGTGTTTTCAGATGTATTAAGAAAATTAACATTGAAAAGAGAAAATTATTTGATTTCACAAATAATGTATAAAAAACATTGATTTCAATGTGAGAGATGTATTGAGTGTAATGTAGCGAATTCGTGAAATAAAATAATTTTCTTTTTTTAATGTTAATATTTGTAATACATTTGAAAACATGAATTATGTCTAGAATTTTCTGAAGAATCCAAAAAACTAATAATTTACAGGGGGTTGTATTTAAAATAAGAAAGTGGGTATCCGCCAGTCACATGACACACCCTATATCATTATATTTTTAAATGCGCATCTAAAAGTACAAATCGACGGTCCAAACGTTTTTTCCAACACGCTCTCATTCTCATGTACAATGTCCCATATCTTTCTTTAACTGTTTCGGAATTATTAAGTGTTTCAAGTGTATTACAAATATTAACATTAAAAAAAAGAAAATTATTTATTTCACGAATTCGCTACATTACACTCAATACATCTCTCACATTGAAATCAATTTTTTTATACATTATTTGTGAAATCAAATAATTTTCTCTTTTTAATGTTAATTTTCTTAATACATCTGAAAACACTCAATATTCCCGAAACAGTTTGAGATTGGTATGGGACATTGTACATGAATTATTTCTAGAATTTTCTGAAGACTCCAAAAAACTAATAACATACAGGGGGTTGTATTTAAAATACGAAAGTTAGTATCGGTTACTGTCACATGACACACTCCATATCATTATTTTTTTTAAAAATGCGCATCCAAAAATACAAGCGTTTTTCCCAACACGCTCTCATTTATTCGTTATCGAATTCATTCCATTTGGCTGTTCCACACTGTAATCTGTATGTATATGTATATTTGATATCAATGCATAAACGACACAAAGAGCTCCATTCAAAAACTGCCATGACGGCCCTGCACAATTTCTACTCAAACTGGAGATTGTATTTTATGTGGTACCAGTCAACATGCACGTGTGCCATCTTCTTCGAAGTTTTCTCAAAAAGTGGATCTTCGTACGAGACCCAGTACACCACGTACCGTTTTTTATCTTCAAGTCATGACTTAATGACGTTTATGACTCTTTATTTATCATCTAGAACCGATCTCTCTATTCACGCCATTTCTTAAGGACACGCTGCTATTCGTGCTGGAAGAAAGGAAGAGTTGTCAATAGATGCAACTTCTCACCTTTTTCAAAGGAACTGTGGGAACTTGTTGCTCGTACGGAGTATTATAAAGTGCACCTGAACCACGTAAACCATAAAACATTGTTATTTGCAGCAGTGTGGTCGGGTGCAGAAAGTAATATTGTTCCAAAAATGTATTCTCAACTTTAACTGCTTTTCTGAAAAACTTTTAAGGTTTCACTCCCAGTCTCTGAAACAGAAATAATTGAAAATTTTGATTGAGATGAGTGCTCCTGCGAAAAGCTTTGCACTAATTTATCAGGAGCAAATGGGTTTTGAAAAAATTGTTGCCTAACAGTAAAACTAAAAAGGAAATATATGAAAAGGATAATGTAAACGTTTCGATGTCTGTATCAGACACCTTCTTCAGACAAACTTGTAAAATCTTCGGAATTGTGTGTTCTTTCATTCGCAGTCTAATTATTTTCGTCTCAGAGACTGGGAGTGAAAGTTTAAAAAAGTATTTCAATGGATATCTGAAAGAAAGGTATGGGCCTGTTTCTATCACTAGTTTCAGAAAATTGGAGAAATTGTAAAAGAAATTCTCACATACAAAAATTTGTATCACCTTCATGTACTTCTCAATCTCAATAAAATTTTTTAATTATTTCTGTTCCAGAGACTGGGAGTGAAAACCTAAAAAGTTGTTTAGAAATGCAGAATCCTCCCAGATTATATTTCAATCGATATCTGAAAGCATGGTATGGGCCTTTTTCTATCACTAGTTTCAGAAAATTTGAGGAATTGTATAAGAAATTTTAACTGTTTTCGTTCGCTGGTTTTTTGGACAACTGCGAACGTATGTTCGCAAATTTGAAATGTTAAGCAGAAAAGGTGTCAAACGACTTGTTTCAACTCGTTGATAAAGTCGGCTTTCCGTCAGTTAATGATAACTCTCCGTGAGAATTATTAAGATTTTACTGATTACCCGGTACTTCTAAGCTTTTTCGAAGCACCTCAAAAACTTTTCAGCTTGTGCGATTTAGGACAATCGATTGTGTTTTGTTTACGCCTTATTACTGTGTCCTCAGGCCACTTCAGGCACTACACTACTAATGGACATTTCTGTATGTTAAAACATAGGGTTTTTTTCATGTGACAGCTGACAGCATTAAAAGTAGTGTGAAATATATGTCTAATTTTTCGTTTCAAATTTCAAGTAAGTATGTAATTGTTTTCAAATTCAATATTGAAAATGCGATTTAAATACTCGTAAGTTCAAACTTCGCGCCATGATGACAGATGAGCAAGCATAATTATGAGGATGACTATTCACATCAGAATCAGAGTAGACAGTTGGAATCGTTGTAAACTGTGATTCAAACTTCAATCAATGCAATTAATTCTTACTCTTACGTCACCTTTTTGAATTTGCTAGCTTTTTCGGTGATTTCAATATTTTTCCTTGAGAACGCGACTACGAAACAAAAAACGGATAATCGCTATGATTTTCTGAGTGTGCATTATTTCAGAAATATTTTTTTTTTCATATTACTGGAAATGGCCAGTGTGGTCCAATTCACATATGTATTCATATTCAGAAAACTCCTACCTATGATAAATAAACAGTACCTTTCAAAACTATTCTTTGTCGATTCATCCGAAGGAAATTGTCAAAAAGCAAAAAAGGAATTCAAATAACCAGAGATCGTGAACAATCATTGCATCAATGTTAAAAATTGGTTGCGGATTGATTAGTTATTATAGTAGGTTGAGTAAGAAATAAACGTTACTCTTCACTCTGAAGAAAATCCTGAATTCCTTAAATTATTTTCGTCATTGAAGTTCACTTGTGTTGATCTATTTCGCAGTCTATAAGTACAACAATGAAGTATATCGCTCTGTTAAATTAATTCTTGTAAAATCATTTTCTGATTTCTGATTTTATTCACGTGAATATCTGCTATTCAAATTTCAACAAAAACCAAGTGATTCGAATTGAAATGAAGACAGCAGACGGTATAATTCCATTGAATTTAAAATTCGATTTCACCATTTGCATAGGAATCATCAGAATTTCCAATTCTCATGCAGTCCTTATGTCCATCGTTCGTGAACATGATACATTCTGAATGCACCAACTCAAATTTATAATTCCAATGTAATTTCAAGTCTTAAGCATGATATGATGAATGATCAGAACAAGTTCAATAGGTAGTTTTCGGGATATTCGAAATTGAATTATAATTTTTTCGAAATGAACGAGCTAGTCACATCTTCTCATGAATTTTCTTTGAACAGTAACTGGTTTTTATGAATGACATATTAAATCACATTAAATCGATAAAATATCAACCCAGATAGTCAACCTATTCCATCCTTGACAATTTCTTGTTTTCAACTCATTCTGTCCGAAAGTTAGAATGTCCTCGTATTTTCATCCAGCGAAATGGTTTAAAGATTAAATAAAAACCGTGCAGACATTCTTTCGAAATCAATGCACTCAGTTCTCAAGAACAATTAAGTTTATAGTTAAAAACATCAAAATAAAGAAAGTTTGGCGAATCTTCAGCCATATGTCACAAACCACTTTATGAAGTAAACGCGGTAGCCAAAAATTGACATTTTCAGAAACCTATTACACGGAGTCTTAAAGAGGCCAAAAGTGTATTTACTTACTATGATCTCCCGGTAAAAACCACTCGAGATGGACTTTTAAAGTAAAGAGGCAAACAAAAGCGCAACTTAAGCGTGTCAAAATTATGAAAGGAGATATTTGCAGACAGGCGCCAGATTCTATATAATTTTGAAGGATATGACGTTCGAACAACAGGTGAGATGGTTTTAAGTACCTGCAATAGAAAAATTTGTAGATAAGGAAATTTTATCTGAAAGCCGGCAATTAGGTGGGTCAAAAATGATTCTAGTGACGGTCAGTATGAATTGATTTGAACACCTGTATTTCATGCTGAATATCAGGAACAGAGGCTGAAATATTCACAAGCTAAGAGAATAATCTTTTCAAGTGTATTCAATACTAGACTTTACAGTCCTCACACTGTTTTTGCTAAAGATGCGCAACTTTATTAATTTACCGTGCATTCTAGGTAATAGTGCGTGAAACTAATATGGAATTACATAATATCTATGAATGGTCATAAAGACATAACTTGATACTCGATCTCTCAAAGTGTGAATTAGTGTTTTACCGTCATGTTCATGAATCTTAAGCTCTCCAATGGGTTGATTACATTGAGATAGGTACTTCACAAGCTGCTACTTAGCTAATTTAGTAGCTGATTATTAATTCGCTCAGTGTAATCGTGTTCACAAGCCAACAATCTGATTGTAAAAAGCTGCGACTGAAGTTGAAAGCTGGTGCTAAATCACTGGCGTTTTGGCTTGTTTTCAAATAAACAAGCCGTGTGTATTCACAGTTGCTACTAAACAACCTGCGAGTTCTCATCTACTCGGTGGTTCCTGGTTCTTAAAATTGAAACGTATTTGACATTTATCTTAGATCCTAGACAAAGATACAAACATAAACTTCACGTGGATCGCTAGATTTTTGGCTACTCAGCGAGTAGACAGTTTTGTGTGTAATCATCACAATCTCACAAGGTAATTCGCACTCGCTTCTAAATTCGCTCAGTAGCAGCTTGTAAAGTATCTCAATATAATCAACCCATAAGGTTCGCGGTGGCGACAATGATCTCGATAAGGTAAATTCGAAAAGTTTAATTCGCAATAAGTTAAAGTTCACCCAAAACGTGAGGAATATCTTCAGAGATCCTTTTATGCCTTAAAATCATTGTACAGCGACAGGGAAATCTTGGACTCCAGTCTGCAGAAATACATGTCTTGGTTTTACTCACCAAAACAATGGCAATCTATGTTTATAGGCCAGGCTTAGTTCAACATGATCAAGGTTGTAGATTAGAGTAAATCATGACACATTGGCAGCGTGACAACCTTTCTACACTGCGACCAATGGAGTATTTTGTGCGTTACCATACTAGAGCTTCATTTCACCCAGGAATGTAACCTTCTTCGCAAAGTTGATTATTTTCCTTGGAGATTTCGCTCTTATGTTGGCTGCCGTCAAGGTTACGCGACCCAGTATAGTAGGTTTGGTTTGCGCCAATACATTGCACAGACATAATATGTGCTCGGTGGTTTCTGCGGCCGATTCAGGATGTTTCCTAAACATGCGGCAAAAATTCAGGGAGTTGTTCCTTGGACTATTTTAAGCATGTTTTGTCCTTTGATGATTTTTGAAAAACCTCTTTGTTTCGAAGATACAGGGCGAACAACATTTTTCATATTTTTAAAATTAATAATAGTTTAAATAAAAATGCGTACCGCACTGTGTTTACTAAGTAGGTACAATTTATTTTAAGTTTAGATGGTAAAGGAATACAGATTAAACACGGTTTTCATTTGAATTCGTTTTTTTGGCTAGAGGTGGTCATTTTCAACAGTTTTTGTAGGTTCAGTTAATTTTCATGTAATTTTCCATAATAAAATGTTATTATCTAAAATGTTGTTTCCCCTGTATCTTCGAAACAAAGAGGTTTTTCAAAAATCATCAAAGGACAAAATATTCTTAGAATAGTCCAAGAAACAATCCCCTGAATTTTTGCCGCATGTTTAGGAAACACCCTTTATAGAAAAGCCACAACAAGAACTGTTCCTGCTGATGAAACTAGAGTGGGTCATACTGTTTTGAGTGAGAGGGAAAAATTCAGAGTAGGGGTTTATCTTGTTATAATTGACAATCTAACAAGAGAATTGAATGAACGTAAAAATTGCTACAAGGGTTTTGCTGCGAAGTTCTCCTTTTTGTTAAAATTGGAATCTATTAGTTCTGAAGAATTAGGAGTAGTAGTTACTAATCTCATCTCTAGTTTGCCTGACGATTTAGATGAAAAACTTCACGAATAATGTTTGCACTTCAAATCCTACTTAGCTCGGTTAGAACAACCTTACAGATAGAAAATTGTCTTTATCAACTTCAGCGGAAATCGCGTATTGAAAGAATTTTAATTTTTTAAAATCTCTTAACTCAGATAGGCGGCAAATTGGTTTTGGCCTAAGAGAGGAAAAGAGTTTAATTCGGCCCAGGTCCAGATAGGACAATAGCGAATAATTTGAGTCCTTTTCAAGCTGTTTACTTCTTACTCCGAGGTCTTACTCAACTTCTCTTCAACAATTTAATGCACGAATTTCTAAAAGCTCACATGCAGATTAGAACCATCGACTATCGTATTCCTAGCCTAGTCGAACATATTTATGAACTGCTTGGTATGCAGAATGTACTCTGCGACAGTCGAGTACGACTGGCGCCTGCAAGGCGGAGCTGGAAAAGAACAATGCAATGCGAGCCAGACGTGACTTATTACTAGGAAACGGACAAAACGAACGCTTCTAATCCTGATCTTACTTGTTACTTTCATAGAATTCCGTCATTGAGAAGTGTTATTGGGAAACGGAGTGCGTGAAATGTACAATACCGGAAACAAAACGGATGGATAACAATCATTTTACAGCGGCGATATGTTGGAGGAATTGCCAAGAGGCCAAGAAGCCTACTTATACAGGGTGTTTGAAAATATATGAATAGTTGCGATGATAGGCATCTGAAAATAAGAATGCTGCACCACGGCGGACATTCGTAGAACTATTAATATTGACATGGAAGGATTTGGTTGCATTGTTTATGTGTACCGGGTTTTTCACTATAATTTGACCCCCCCTTTAACTTTGTTACTAAAGGAGATACAAAAAAAATGTTCGTATAAAAGTTTCACGAAATCAACTGAGGTGTTTTGATATAACTCCACAAACTGAAATATATACAAGGTGGCCAACATATTGATGACAACTTCATTTTTTCAAATGGAATACCCTGTATATTTTTTCATGTATGGCTAGCTCTTTTTTCCCTGATTTCGAATATGTAACATATGTTGGTCTATCTTTCTTATTCTGAGCACCACAGAGTTTCAAATTTCAAGAACCATCAAGCATAGCGTTTGAAGTTCGTGAATATTTAAGTGGCCAATTTGATCTTTGGATTGGTAATGGCGCACCCATTTTATGGCCACCAAATAGTCCCGATTTAACACCGTTGGACACGTTTTTATAGCAGTTCCTGAAGGAAAAAATTTACTTCAGCAATAATGATAAATAATGAAAGCGGGGAATAATATCAATGATATAAAATCAACCAATATTGAACCCATAATTCAGAACTAATCCCGTCAACGCACAAAGAATAATGATACCTAATATTGTAACGATTAGAAACAAATTTTGAAGCTTTAATTTCTGACTTGAATCAGAGCCATAATTATGCTATACAAAAATAGTCTGAACAACTTGAGACAACGATAGGATTGAATGAAGGTGGTCATTTCGAGCAATTTCTTTAGTGGATGTTATTCTTACCATACTACCATAGTTTATTATTTTTCATTGGTTAAGTCATTGTTAAGTATTCATTCTAAAATAATACTTGTAAGTAGATTGTTGTTAGGTTAGGTATTTCACATATTTTTTCATTCTGTGTCATCATTTCAAAACTTTGAAACTCTAAAAATTGAAGAGGCGCATCCACATATAGTAGGAGAGCTGGCACGAATTTTTGGGTAGGTATTTGAGGCAAGCTGAAAACTTGTCAGATGCCTCTCCTATTATATTCCAACTCGGGATTGCAGATCTGGCTGGTGAGTAGCGGGGCTAAATCAACCCCTACATTTTTAATGGCCTGGCAGGTAGAAAGCCCTACCGAAATGATCTGTCTTTTTGGGAATCTTATTTTTTAGTTATAAGTAACACTCCATTAAAATTTCAAGCTGCCTCAAAAACATTTTTTATAATTTTTTGCAAAATATTTTTGCACGCGTCTGGCAATGTTAAAACCCCGATTTAATTATTTGGCAGCTTGAAATTTTAATGGAGTGTTACTTATAACTAAAAAATAAGATTCCCAAAAGAAAGATCATTTCGGTAGGGCTTTCTACCTGCCAGGCCATTAAAAATGTAGGGGTTGATTTAGCCCCGCTACTCACCAGCCAGATCTGCAATCCCGAGTTGGGATATAATAGGAGAGGCATCTGACAAGTTTTCAGCTTGCCTCAAATACCTACCCAAAAATTCGTGCCAGCTCTCGGACTAATACGCATTCATATTCGAGATCAGGAGGAAATAGCGTATCAAAAAAGGAAGAATATACAAGACAGGGTGTCCCATTTGAAAAATATAGTTACATTCAATGTTGTTTACCCTGTGTATCTTCCCATTGACGTTATCATAACTCCAAAAAGGAGCATTTTCAGTAAACGCACTCTGCCATATGTAAAATGATTACAGATCTTGCCAGGTTGTTCTTAAATTTGAAACTCTGTGGTTCTCAGAATAAAAGAGATAGACCAACATATGTTACATATCCGAAATCATGGTAAAAAGAGCTATCCAAATATGGAAAAATATACAGGGTGTTCCATTTGAAAAAACGAAGTTGCCATCAATATGTTGGCCACCCTGTATATTTTCCATTATGAAAATTCATATTGTAAAACCTCAGTCGATTTCGTGAAATTTTGTATGAAACATTTTTCTGTATCTCACTTAGAAACAAAGTTAAAGGAGGGGTCAAATTATAGTGAAAAACCCGGTACCTATATCTGCTTCATTAAAATTTGGAATTTTCATCAATATTTCAGAAATCTATAGTGACCGAGTGTATTACTGTATATATTATATTTTTATTTTCTGTGAAGACGGTAGATGTGATCAGCCATAGTGAAAGATGAATCAGGTTAAAAGACTGTTGAGGAAATTGAGGAAAACAATTCTGTTTGTTGAACATTTGAATTAACTTCAATTTATTATATTCAAACAGTACTTTTTCTCTTCGCGAGAGCATTCTTCAGTAGGTTTTTCTTTGTTTAGACTTCCTGGTCTCAACCGTTCAGTTCTACTACTAAAACTAGAACATTCCGGTTGTTCCCCCTTTCTGGTCGTAAATCCAGGAAGATTTCTGGTAGGCACAACAGTATTTTTCAAAAACTACCACTGTTATGAACTGGGATCTTCAAACGATTAACCCAATGAATATAATTTAACCTACAAGTTTTGTGTAATCCGTACTTATCTCGTACTTAAAAATAATCGTCATCTACAAAATGCATAGAGCAAACTTTCATATTTCCTCCGACTGGTTTACCGATATTAAGAGCCGTATTCATAGTTCGCCCTTGAGGGTGAGTGACAGTTGATGTCACCTTTATGTCTAGTATTCATAAGGGCCATAAAAACTCACACTCACCCTCAAGGGCGAACTATGAATACGGCTCTAAGTTTCAGTTGCCAGGCTTTTCGTCGATCCATCAACACTTTGTCACTTTACTCCTCGATCTCCCTTCTACCAAACGCGAAATTTATCCCTAGCTTGAGGAAAGGCATGGAAATGTATATTATTTGGAATTCTTTTTTTCTCAAGAAGAACACTGAGGAACTGAACAATAGCGATTTGAATTAATTATACTTAAAAATAATTAATAATGTTAAATATTCACAGAAATCATGACAAGACAATGCAAAATGGAATCATGTCAATATTAAAGGTTTCTCAGATCGTCACCAGAGGGCGTATCGCTTAGCTTGATTTGCCTATTCCTTGTCAAAAAATAGGCTGGGTCATTCATATCTATGTACTTCTATTTTGAGGCATCCCTGCTTATACGGGTTTCCTTTGGGTGCACTAGTCTTGCACTGACACTATACTGGTTTACATAGAATGGGCATTTCATTGTTCTTTGTACCAATGGAACACAAAAATTGCACCCCGTTCTCTCAATGGATAACGCTATAAGTTACAGTCATCTAATGAATGCGCCTGAAAAGGAGCTTTCAATTTTTTTCGTTTAGAACCCAAAAACTAACCAGTATGAATCCAGTAATGCAATACGAGTCCAGGGGCCTATTGCACCAAAATACTTTGGAACTTTTCACTTAGCACTTTGCATTCTGACAAATTTCAAAAGTGAAAATTAACTATGTTGCACAACATTTCTCCCGAAATTTAATTTCTGCGAAGTACTTTTCACTTTACACTTGAGTTTTCCTTTGTACTTTTCAATTATGAATGCGTCTAGTGGAACGTAATTCATTTGAAAAGTGAAAAGTTGCAAAGTATTTGGTGCAATAGGGCCCAGACATAGATCTATAATTACTATGGATACAGAATCACGTGACTTAACAGAGGATCGAACACTTGGATACATTAGAGAGAGAAAGACATATGCGATATTATCCAAAAGAAAAAAGATGAAGCAGTTTGTGGGCAACTTGTCAAAATCATATGGAAGATTTAAACAAATATTTTTTGTGACCACAGATTTTGCTTTGCCCACAAGGATTTGATGCGTTGAATATAATTCAACTGACATTGCCCATAGAACAAGTATGACATTGCCCACAATAGCTCCATCACATTCAACCAAGTGACCTCTCTCTCTCATGCGGTGTCCATTCTTATTAGGTCTATGGGCCCAGACGTGACTTTTTAATAGGAAACGGAGCGAACGGACGAAACGAAGCTACCAATCCAGGTGCCGTATTCTCGACAAGTGATCTTTCAAAACGACTACGAACTTTATTTATGTCATTTTGACATAAGTTTGTCGCACGTTTTTTATCATTATTCCGAAATTGAATTCGATATTTAGGATGAAATACCACTATTTAAATCTATGGGAGATGATTACCCTTCAGTAGGGTCCTGTAGCGGTCTTAGAAGAACGGAAGATTCGAAAATCATCACTTGGAACGCCAGACCTGGTTTAGAACACCCTCCTGGCCAAGAGCATCAATTAAGCTTGAAAAACTTGGAAAGCTTTCTCACCAACGTAAGATCGAAGATTAAATTTTTGTTGCATTTGGCATGAGGCTCTGGTCCTGGATTACAATATTCGTTTTCCCAATATAAAAAAATGACTTCTAGTCTGAGGCTTTCAATTTTTTTCAAGGATAATTTACGATGGTTGTCGACAATTTATTCTGGAGGTTGTATCCAAAGATATCCTATGTAGAATATCTTTGGTTGTATCATATCTCTCGAAGTGTCTCAGTTTATGAAAAATATTATGAAATGAATACCTTGCGCCATCTATGAACGAGTAGCCAAATTAAATCACTTCCAGCGTTTATGTTTTTATAGTGTTGGTAGTTGCTCTACATAGACCTTGTTTATGTAACTCTAGTTGTCCAATGAAGTGTAGTTCGGGGAGTTAGCTCACAGAGGGAGCTTTGGTTTAGATGTGCCCATTCATACATTCAATTTGAATTTTACTACGAATTCATTGCGCGCGAATTAAGAAAGTCAAATGTTTCTAAATACTGTAGACGAAGATGGGATATATAAAAAAGAAGAAGCAATAGTGAAGTTGACCAAAACTCCCTCTGTGAGCTAACTCCCCGAACTACACTTCATTGGACAACTAGAGTTACATAAACAAGGCTCTAGATGTCTAGATGACCAGAATTACAGCGACTATATGAGCTAGAATGGATGTATTAAGGATCCCCCACACCAACGCGGTACTGCGGGGAGCGGGAACGGTAACGACGCGGTGTACTGCGGGAAGCGGGAAGTTTTTCTATTCACACCAAAGCGGTAAAGTACGCGGTAACGTGAAGATTTATATGAGTTTTCTGGTCGAAAAAAAATGGATTTCTCATGTGATGAAGAAGAAGCCCTTCTAATAATTGCTGTAGCAGAAGATGAACGGCAAGCGTAATTAATAATAATAAACTTAGTTTTCCGTTGAAACAAATATATATTACTCCATAGAGTAGCAATAGTATTGAGAAAAATTATATTGCTTTAAGGAACGTGAACGAGAAGAATATGGAGAATTTCACACGTTAATGCACAGATGCGAAAAGACCCAAAAAGATTCTACATAATATATCTGAGAAAGACCCCTGAATATTTCGATGACCTTTTAAATCTTATTAGAGAAGATATCCGTAAGATTAATACCCATTTTCGAGAAGCAGGTAGTCCGGAAGATCGTTTTGCAGTAACACTACAGTAACACTTTCGTTCAATTCGGTGCCTATTTTGTCCCATACTTTATTTGTATTCGGGATTTTTACAAATCATATAAAATTGGATGGGCTTTCACAATTTCAATCAATCTTTCAGTGAACGACATTGTACATGCTAGGTACGTATATGAATTTACACAGCGGGAAGAGCGGGAACGCGGGAAAAACACTGCATGCAGCGTTACGAATATAGAACGCTGCAGTCCCGCGTTCGTAGGTCCCGCCCTACGCCTGAGTGTGAGTACTTCCATATCCCGCCACATGTTTTGATCCCGCGTCGTTCCCGCTATCGCTCCCGCTGTCCCGCGTCGGTGTGGGGGATCCTTTACAGTGACCACATAGTCACTGCGGATATATACAGTTCAAATACCAGATGGCACCATTGCACATAGACTAATTCGTCTAATTCAATGCACGGTCAGAGACGTGTCTCTGGCACGGTTTTTGCCTACCACCAGTGATTCATAGACCCTACAGTGACAACAATTTGTCAGTCACTACCATAGACAACATAGGCAACTCCCGGCAAAATTTTTGTCACGAGGAACAGCGCCATCTATTGTCGTGTTCTAGTACCAGGCGAGTTATTGTCAGCGCCTTCTTGCGGCTTTAATTACAATCACGTTTCGGTTTTTCGAATTAATAAACCAAATTCTCGAATAATTTTCAATAAATTTGGAAACAACAATCGGAGTTATTTCCAAATTCATTAAATTCACTCGAAGAGTAAAAGATTAGGGTTTCACAAAAATAACTCAATATATAAAATATTTATTTATTGAATGGCAAAAAAACCTTATATATGGCAAAAATTAATGCGTTATACAATGCACATCAAACAATATTTACATATAGTAATGAAATTATTAATTAAATATATAGTGCGTTCAAAAAAATTCGTGCTCAGTAAGCTGTGGATTCTATTATTCCTAAGAGTATTTTTTTTTAACGCATGTTATAATGAAAATCAGTGAAATGTACAAATAACAGAATCAGAACTTAGAAAATTTGACAATGAAATGTATCATTGAAATTATATTGAAATATCATAAGAATAAGAAACATTCTTATTCAAGATAATTATTCATAAAGACATTCAATTCACCTCTTGGAGAATCTCCCATCCTCAATGTTTCAGGAACATCTACTGGAGTTCCAGGCACATCTATAGCAGTTTCAGGAACATTTTCTGGAGTGTCGTAAAGCATCAATGGTTGTGATATCCTAGTTCTACTATAAGTTTTATTTGGGACCAGTAGAGGCAAGTCTTTTACCACTTCTGGTATATTTTGGGGGTGCTGCTGCTCCAAATCCAACTCTTGTGCTAACCCAGCGTCTTCTACAACCCCCATTGGCTCCAATCTAGATGTTGAAGGTTGTATAATTGATGATCCTGCAAATAATTAGTATAAATAATATATACTGGCAACAAAGCTTCTGTCACGGCACTCATTTCAGAGGAGTAGGCTCGAGGACTTTCATCAAGACCAAAAGTGTATAATGAAAAAAAAATGAAATATTACATTGAAGTACATCATGAGAAACTGTTGCATTACCTGGTAACTTAAGTGTTGGAAAAGAATATTTAATGAGAGTTTTTCTGGGGCCAAAACATTCTTCAGTAAAATGATCTTCACAGACAACATAATTAAATGGATACTTAGAGTTCCTCACATGTTCGTTGCCTATTCTTTCTAGCCAAACTCTTTGTATACTCTCAGGTTTTGGAATGTGGAAGCTATGAAAATATACATTAATCAATATAACATCAAAAACTCAAACTAAAAAACATACCTTTCACAGTTGTACATATACAAAAGTGAAAAAAAGATGTAGATACTAAGGAAATCAATATTCACCTCCAGCAGTCATTTATAACTAATTATTTCTAGACTATTCTGCTGAAAATATATTATGTATACCCAAAGATCAATCTTTGATGTATACCTAATGAAGTTTTATCAAAGAAATCAAATTCATGTTTACCATTTTTTTCTCTCGTTGCTATTATAACATCTTGGAACACAACAATACTTCTGTGGCATGGTGGATTTTTATGAAATGTATCAAAATAAAATTGAGGAAATTGAACAGGCTGTACTTACACTTACGGCTACGAGATAAATGAGGAAGTGTAATGGTGAGCCATGAGCCCATAATTGGATTTTAGTTCAGACACAGACAAATCTGTTTACTTTTCTTTTCACGTTGTACTAAGTATCTTTCAACATCATTTATTCTTTCATACTTCTTGTACTGAAATAACTCAATCAGTTAAATATTCAAGCATTTAAGTAAAAACTAACCTATCCGCCATATTTACATATTTGACATCATTGAATAAAATTTATTCAATTTGACATTATAGACATATGACATATCATTGTTTTCACTTTCACTGACAAGTTGAAAACCGTGAATTTCATTTGCATAGTAGAAATCTGCTATAATATATGTATTATTATTTTTTATTCAAGACCACTAATAGATGGCAGTAGCTCACATTGGTTCTCGTCATTACAATGCAGTGAACTCTAGAGTCTCTAGAATAAGTTATTCTAGAGTTCCTGTTACAATGTCACTACTTAGAGAGTTCACCATTGTTTAAGGAGAAGATAGTTAGTTACTTCGGTTCAAATATCATTGGAGGATATTGGACAATATCGTTAGAGGGCGCCACTCCGGAAGAGGACCAACATGATGGGTTGCCTATGTGCAATGTTGAAAATTCAGACAAGTATTAATTTTTGGGTATGGTGAACAACAGATGTCTCTAGTGACGAGCTATTTTTCTTCACGTCAACGTGTCTTGCATCTTGCTCCACAACTTCTCTCTTGTATGCCTGTAGTATGAAATATCCGATAAAAATTTTTATTACTCTGAGGCCCTTAGGGTTGGGATTTGAGAAATATTTTCGATTTCGTCGTGAGATCGCTAGAAGGAATTTTTTAACTCCGTAGCAAAGAAATATTAGGTATATTAAAGAAGTGAATGATTTGAGAAATTTTTAATTCTCTGATATGTTTATGCTGAAGAAATTTGGGCATCCTGTTTGTAGATACCTATGCAGTCTATTGAATTTAAATAAATGTATGATATAATTATTGTATCAATAATCAAAGCCACGTAATGAAAGTGTTTTCAAAAGAAACATTTCAAAACTTGTATTTTTCACAAAACGTTCAGGATTTGAAGGTGAAAGTTGAATGCATAAAGAAATAGAATGAAACCAACAGCTCCAATGATATTCATGAATGAATTTTTCCAGTATGAACAAGCGCTTATAAGCTTCAAATCACTTCGCTGTGCATATACAGAGTTTTCCGGTTAGAGGTGTCATTCTGATATTCAAAGAAGAATTATAGTTTTTGAAATAAATGATCGGATGTTTATTTCATGCCGTTAATTTATAGTGGAAAATAACTTCATGCAAATGACCACCACGACCACGCTCACAGAACAATATCTTTTTAATGAAATTTTCCATAACAAAATCGAAAAGTGTGGCTACTCTATGTACTCGATAGCCTCACGAATTCCGTCTTTGAGGTATTGAATCGACAATGGGCTATTGGCGGAGTCCTTCTCTTTCGCCAAGCTTTTTCCGTAAAAGCTCGATCAACGGTTTAGTTGGTTGAGTGGCACGTAGTGCTGTCTTGTTGAAGTAAACGTTGTCCATATCCATACAATCAGATTCCGTCATAAAAAATGGTTAATCATCTCTCGATAGCGCCAAGTTAAATAATTAGTTAAGGACTCCGCCGGACCATAAACTGCAGTAAACACTTACACGTTGAGGATAGACAGGCTTTATAATAATAATAATATTCGGTTTGTGTCTCTAATTAACGAATTTTGAGCCGAAACGGCATCAAACGATAGGGTTCTACCTTGTGATGACGAATCCGAGGTCAAATACAATTCTGTTCTGTTTGTTCTAGAGACTTAAGAAGTTCTTTAACCAGCCAAATCGTACAGGGTGTTCCATAAAATATGGCCATTCAAAATTTCCGTCCCGCCATATCTCAGACAAAACAAAACCAATCGATATGAAATTTTGCAAAATTTTGTGGCCATAATGTTAACCATATAATTTAATTTAATGTTATTACGGATTTTTACATATTTCATTTTTTTAATCATTTCCAGAACATAATTCCGGTCGTGCCTAGATTTTGCATTCATATACTAAGCATGAATCTCAAGTCCCATACACTTTTGATCATAGATTATAGAGTATATAATATATAATCTTTGCTTTTGATGTGATAGAATTATTGCTCTACTAATAGACGAGCGCTTTTTTGCATTTTTTAAAGCCGTTTTCAGGAGAAACTCATCGTATGTTCACGTTACAGGAGGTATCAGTTCAAACCAAGCAAGATATTCCTAGAAAATTCATAATTGTAAGCAAATTTTCAAAAGACACATTCGTACCCTGATCACTACTCGTTTAATTGAAATTTCCATTGCAATATAAGTATAAAAAAATTAAGAAAGCCCTTTCCAACGCTCGTTGGCGGAACAATGAGGCTTTAACCGCAAAAATTTGTATAGGACTTGATACTTAATATATAAATGCTGAATCTCACCACGATCGGAATAATATTCTGGAAATTATTAAAAAACTGGAATCATAGATAGAGTATACTATATAATCTTTGACTGGAATATGTAAAAAATTGACAATTAAAAAAACCAAATCTATGGTTCGGATGATGCGAACCTCTTGAAATTTTGAATGAACATTCAGTATATCAATGTTCATACACAAATAAAATTTCACTTTTTTTTCGAATTTCAATTGAATTTTCTATGGTTTACACAATACGATTTTTTGAAATTTTGCATGAATATTAAGTATAATATACCAATCTTCCTTCACGAA
Source organism: Propylea japonica (assembly GCA_013421045.1). NCBI lineage: Eukaryota > Metazoa > Arthropoda > Insecta > Coleoptera > Coccinellidae > Propylea > Propylea japonica. Next base: position 899,604 of record CM024239.1, on the reverse strand, counting down.
ATGAAATTCACTTCAATCGGATATATTGAATTTGACCACGTATCGTCATCAGGGATACGATTTATTGCTGCCAAAGTCGATATTGACTCAATTCAACACAAGAGAAACAAAGCATATTTTTTCTTTTTTCCAATGACATTGATTAGAAATATATTGCCAAAATAATAATACATTTCAGTATTGCCAGTATTTCGAAACTTCAGTCGTATTTCTGAACCGAAATAATTTAAAAATAAGGAAAAGGCCTCAATTTCGCAGCGATAACTTTTTAAATAGGTAATCTTTTTATCATAGTTTTCGTGAGTGCAAAGACCTCACGTTGGTACTAATTATTCGTCGCATTTGTTTGAAGAAGAATTCATGGCTATCAAAAAAAACTTGTTCAAAATAAAGTCTAACCAAATAAATTCACGTTTTGCGATTCAATTTAAAACACGTTTAATTTAGCAAAAACCAAAAATTATTCTTATATTCAGTTTTTTCTATTTCATATTTTGCCTTCAACTACGATTCAAATTTCAAACTTATTCCCTTCACTACCTTAGAATAGAAAAACTAGAATCGCATAACATAAACAGACCCTGTAATTATCAAAGTAATAAAATTCCCAACTGGAACCCTGGCTTACTCTATTCATCGACGAACATGTGTTGGAATTTACTCAGTTTCGAATGTTTCGATTCTTCAAACTTCACGTCATAAAAATATAGTTTCATAGCAGAAGTAGAAACCTCTTTAACCGATAAGTAATTATTCAAGTATCCGCCAAGAGGGCGTATTAGGATGGACCCTAAAATTCAGAGTTTGCCACATAATTCTAATAGGTACCGCCACATACGCACATCCAATGCCCTTAGCAGGGCGAGTAACTAACTATCTTCTCCTTAAACAATGGTTTCACCCAAAGATATTTACAACTTGGTTTCACCCCCCTGTCACTATAATAGAATATTTTATGTTCTGTGTAATAGACCCTACAGTGACAAGTATTTTACAACAAATATTTGTAGAATATCTTTGAATAGGCCCTATTCCTGCCTGCCACCTAGTATTCTGATTATGAACCTAGTCAAACTATTATTAGAGCACTAGAAAGATAGGTATGCCAGACAGGCTGACTGGGTCCAACCATAGACTCGAAAATTACAGATGGTAATGTCAATTTCTCAGTTATTGTGTTCTATTGTTAGTTGCGTGCTTTTTTTGAAGAAAAATTAATAGAAAGTATTGATTTTTATTCAAACAATAAGTTGGAGACTAGACAGGTAAGCATAAGCATTTATTCGATTAGATTTCATTTCATTCGAATTGTTCTGTAATTTTCGAGTCTGTGGTTGGACCCAGCATGGCTGTCTGGTATACTCCCCTTTTCAGAGCCTTACTATTATCCTTGTTTATGTAACTCTAGTTGTCCAATGAAGTGTAGTTCAGGGAGTTAGCTCACAGAGGGAGCTTTGGTTTAGATGTGCCTACAGTGACTCTAACACTGTTAGAGTCACTGTAGATGTGCCCAGTCATAAATTCAATTTGAATTTCACTACGAATACGTTGCGCCCGAATTAAAAAAGTCAGATGTTGCCAAATAGTGTAAGCGAAGATGGGGATATATACAAAAGAAGAATCAAATAGTAAAGTTGACCAAAACTCCCTCTGTGAGCTAACTCCCCGAACTACACTTCATTGGACAACTAGAGTACATAAACAAGGCTATTATATATTGTCTACCATTGTGGAATGAATACAATACTCTCACAAAAGGGTAAAAACACTAGTGTTTCAGATTTTTCACGTAAATAATAAAAATCACCGTGATATAATTTTCCGAAATCATGTAAGATGTTTCCAACAATCTTCAAATCGTGTGGACTTATACAAAGGTTGCCGCTTCTGATAAACATCATTACTTCTTTCTAATTTGTATAATGTAATCATCGATGTCGATTTCTTCACCAAATAAAACAGAACATTTCGTTCATTGAGTTTTTTTATTTTATTAACAATTAAAAAATATTCTTTTCACTTGGTCTTGATAACACTTCAATCATTTCGCCAAAATTAACCCAAAACTAATCTAAAACCACTACTCACAACTAATCAGCAGTCATAATTCAAAATGAGTAATAAGGAAAGTAATGATCCCTCATATAGAACTCTCAGTTACTATTGTATTAAAATTTTTATTCAGACAAAAATTCTGTACAGCTATCACAGGTTTTGTCAGTTGTATTTTGGATAATAAAATAATGAAAACAAACAATTTGCTATGAAAAGATAATAAGTAAAATTATGCTACCTTTACACAAAACTTAGAGTAGTTCGTACTCCATATTGGAACTTGATTTAAATAAGAAACTTCTAATGTAAGTGGTACTATCACATTTGTGAGCTACATCTAAAATGATAAATAAAACTTTATCCTTGCTAAAATTTAACATAAATAATCATTTTTGTTTTAAAAAATTTGAATTGGTTGTCCACCACCCAAATTCAAGTTGGCTTAAGAAAAATAAAAAATAAATAATTGAAACAAAAACAATAAGTACTAAATACTCAGCCAAACAACAATTTGGTTGTAAGTACAAGTACTAAGTTAATCACATAAAAATCGATATTCATTTGTACTTCCAATAAATAAAGAAGGTTAGATCCACAAGTTATTTACATAAAAACAATTAGTTGATTGAAAAATATAGAAATGAATAGAAGTACCTAGCATATTTTAATTTAACACTGAAGGAATGAAGACAGATAAATCGATTTTCATTGATAAAATTATTAAATATATCATTGATTCAAATCTGTAATGAACCAAATCATTTGAGCCTTAAACTGTTAAAGTTGCTATTCTATCTTTACAGAAAATATTAAAGTTCTGTCAAATTCAATAGATCATAACGATATTCTCTTGAACATAATTATGTAGGCAGTGCAAAAAGTGGATATGCTCCCAAAAAATTTTGGTCCTTACCACAATGGCTCAATAAAAGTGTTTTCATAAATTCCAAGAAAGTTGCATGACATTATTTTTTACTCATATGTACTTCCAATGACTTTATTCGAAATATCACTAGGCAAAGTTGAATAAGGAGGAAAATAAGTATCAAAAATATGTCAAACAGCTTTCGAGAAAATAGCTATTCATCTGTTATATTTAGGTTTGATAGCAACCAATATTTTCATTTTCTTTAGTCAATATTTCTCACATACATTTCAATTAAGACATTTGATGCCCAATGAAAATCACTCGATTTCCTCATCATTCCGTATATTATGATATTTTTTCTTTATCACATCCAAGTGGAGAAAATCCTTCAAACGAGAAATTGATTTGAATACTTTTTGGAGGTCACAGCCCATTTGTTTCAACTGGATCAATAAGTCAGACCTAGGTCAATAGTCCTCCACTTTCTCCATATTTGAAAGCAGCATCTTCTTGTCTTCATTTCTACTTGAAAGGATTTTCTGCAATTTTGGAGGCTCATAGCAAGGCTGTAACAAAGTATAAATCATTATTAGAAAATATTTTTTTGCAAGAAAATGTGAAAGAAACATAGGTATCTGTTCACGAATTTTAAATACATATATCTTGAACCTTTATTGTAAAATTAATTAATTAATAATGCCCGTACTCATAGTCGATGCTCCGTCAGATCTCGTACTCAGAAAGATCTTAGGCTCGTATTCATAGTTCGCCCTTGAGGGTTAGTGAGAGTTTGTATTGCCCTTGGCTTGAGTTGAGGTCACCTTTATGACTAGTATTCATAAGGGCGATACAAACTCTCATGAACCCTCAAGGGCGAACTATGAATAAGAGCCTAAGATCTTCTTGAGTACGAGATCTGACGGAGCATCGACTATGAGTACGGGCATTAGTCTTTATTAAATGACACTATTATATGTGATTTCTATCAATTAACGACAAAATTTTGAAAGTTTGGGAATAGCCCTGAGCAGGTGATTTTGAGCGCTCGTTCAATGGTCGATCAATAAGCCGGAAAATTGTCGCTAGAATAATCCTTTTGAGAGTTAACAGGTTCACGGACGGCTCCACGGACAGAATTGACCACTGATTCGTCATCAGTGAATCGAACCTTCTCGTTCGAGACCGTTTTCTACTCAAAATTCGAAAATAGCAGACATTTGGACACTCGTGAAACGAGCGCTCAAAAACCGAAAATTTTTTGAAATTTTTAAGTTTCGATGTAATTATGCTAACACGCTCAACAAGGAATTTATTAGATAAATGCAGATTGATACCGAAAAGTCTGAGGATATTTAGATTTGAATTATCATTTTTCAATAGAAAGTGCAGAAGTTTTTGATATGTATAATGTTGTTTACAATAGAAATTGGTATGATTAATGTATTTGGGTAAGTTTTCGCTTTTGAGTCGCTGCTTTTTTCAAATTATTCAAATTATTGAATATATGACTCTGTCCAAAAGAGACATATCTTCTTATCTACTTGAATAGTAAAACAGATGAATATACTTACTGTTTCACAGATATTCATATTACAACAATTCTCTATCGTAATCTCGCACTGTTGAGCGTGCGGTCTTTCAGTCATGGACGTTGAAGAGTTCTTATTTACAATATACCTCCTTCTGATTTTTGGGTTTGGCTTCCTTCGGAGATACACAACAAGAATACTAAGCACTACGCATCCTAATAAGGCAGTTAAGGCGATGCAACCGAGGGAAATGAAGATAGGATCCTGGAGGTAATTTATATAGTTGATTGTGTCATCTTGGGCCAAGAGAGCTTGACTCTTTATGTCAGCTAAGTTCACAGTCCTTTTGTTACAACTGCAAAAAAACACACAATATCAAATTCTGCTCCTGTAACTATAACTCATTCAATATAAGTTTTTATAACAGATAAACAGAGGTCACGAATGATGCTGAATGATAATGAAAATCAAAACTGAATCAATTAATGCAAAATATGCAATTATTATTCTTGAATGAAGAGAAATTTTTATCCAAAGTCTACAAACATTTTAAGTCTACAGATCTTTCTCTTCAATAGATTATGCTTATGCCGGATCCCACTGGCGCAGCTAGGGAGGGGGGGCTTTGGGGCTGTTATTACTACATTTAGTTCTTCAACTGAATTAAGTATTGTGAAATTAATAAATTATGTGAAAAACAAATATTAGATTAACATCGACTTCGCAACTGACCTAAGTGATCTATTTTATGCAAAAAAATCGACACCAATACCTCACAGTGGAGGCAAAAAATCAGTAGAAAATCTGGCGTGAAAGCTTAAAATACTCTAGTCTTTTCAATACATATTTTCCACTTACTTGCAATAATTTTGACCTTGATCACTATGTTCATCCCCCTTTGGCTGCAGTAAAAATCACATATACTATCTATAACAACATTCTCTTCACACCTTGAACCTTTGAAACCTTCAGGGCAACTGCAACTCAGTTCTTGTTCTCCTGGAAAAATGAGCATCGTCCACCATTCATACAATAACCATCGCAGTCCTTTTCACATCTAGGACCTCCTGTACCGTGAGGGCAGTGGCAATAAGGATACCCTTGACTTGTTAAGCGGCAAGAGCCCACAAGGCAATAATTATGGCACAAGGATAATTCACAGAACACCCCACTGTAGCCTTTTGAGCATCTGCATACTCCGTTTTCCATAATTCCATTTATACATTGCATTTCTTTTTTTACGGTTTCATCTTCTTTGTATATTTTCAAAAGTTTCTTCCACAGGCTCTGTGTAACGTTCATAAGCTTCCTCAAGTTGCTTGCATTCAGGTAAAGTTCTTATTTGACTCTTTTTCGCTATAAGACCCATGGGTTTATCCTCGAAACTTCTAATTTGCATGGGTTGGCCTTTAGCCTTGAGGTTGAATTTCCAGAGAGCATTTCTTCGAAAATCGGTGAAGTAGAGATACTCATTTTTGATTGCTACAGCGAAAGGTTCAGCATTGATGCCTTCATATATGATTTGTCTTTGTTTTCCTTCTAAATTTGTACTTTCTATTCTGTAATATATGCCTCCTCGCATATCAGCCCAGTATATTCTTTTTGTTTGTAATCTATGGTTATTCCTGCAGGCAAACCCAGGTCTGAATCGACTATAACTTCTCTCTTGTCAGAACCTATTTTTGCCCTTTCAATTGAGGGTTTTTTTCGGTTCGAGTTTGTCCAATAGATGTATCTGAAAAAGGTAGGGATATTAGGATTTCATTTTCAATATGATGGTGGAAAAACAAACCTTCTGCAAACATCCACAACAATGTCTTGTGGCCATTCTTCTTCAAAAGCAAAGAGAATTTGTGATGGAGTGTTTGGTTGATGAGGGATATAAAGTTGATGGTTTGATTTTTAAATCTGTCCAGTAAAGTATATCATCTATTGGGTCGATAGCTAATCCCTGGAAATAAAATACATTGTCATGCCAAAAATATAAGACCAATTGAAGTGAGGAACTATAGTTGAAGAAATTTTCGTGGAAATACAACTTGAAAGATTTTGAATTGAACAATTTTGACCAGGTCACAATAAATCAATAACATGAAAGTGTATTATTAGGGCTATTTCCCTCATTTTTCTTCAGAAAAGCATCTTTCGTCACTCTTTGAAAATGATTGTTGCTTTTCTGAAAGTTAAAAGTCTTATCTAAGTGTTATTTCTGACCACGGCTGCGAATGCCACCGAAACGTTGAAAAGAAGAAGCAACAGTGATGGAAATAGCCCAAATAAATGTTCCATCATCAAGTTTTCCAGTCTTCAAAAGTACCATATGTAATTGGAGCGAATACAAAATTTAATGACTCATCGATAATTCACGTTTGTTTTCATTGACGGAATGATAAAATTTCGTTCGGTAAGTATCTGCATAAAACAGAGTACAAAAATCGATTCCAGATTTTTTGCACACTTTGTACATTAAGTCAACATTTTGTTGATATATGTTGGGGAGTTTTATACTTTATCGCTTCCAATACAAAAAGTAGAAAAACTACCATGATAGCTTGTAATCAAAACATTTTGAGATTCTACTTATCATTGTGATAAATCTGTTGAAAAGTAAACAACAGTTTTAAAATGCGTATCAGCTCTATTATCATTGGGATTAGGTATTGGAAATTAGATTGGTAGGTTAGTTACGCTTTTGCAATATGTTAGGTCCTTTTTCCCAAAACTGCCTAAAATATTATACGTTTTTTTTCTGAAATAACATCGGCATAGTTGGCGTGGAAAACTCAACATTCTTAGCTGGTGATAGTAGTTGAATAGTAACTTAATTTTGTGTTTTGCAATGGTCATATCTCATAAAAATATTTAAGGCTGTAAGAACCTTTTTGAGAAACTGATAAATAGAATATCAAATCGAATCATAAGAGTTTTAAAAGAATTGTTAATCATCTCTTGTGATTGAATGTTTATGAATTAATATAATTCTTCTGAGTACTTTGTTTGACAAATATATTACTACCAACATTAAGTAGATGAAAACAATATGTAACCTATAATATGTATAAGTACACATAACAATTATTAGCTGTTAAATATTGATAACATCTCATTATTGTAGTAAGGCATGGTAATAACACAAATTAGTTTTAATCATTTATTTCATATTATATGCTTGTTTCTAGAGAAATATCGTGCATGGCATTAATTATTGAATTAGGAACTCATTGTGTTTGAGATCGTCTTGTGACCAATAATTCTCAAGATATTCTCATTTGATTATGTTGATAATATGAGGAAGCTAGCAAAAGCTTCCGACTTCACTTCAGGTCATTAAATTTTTTCGATTATCATAGGGGTTATAAAATAGCTATAAATTTTAGGATTGTGATTATAAAAAAATGTCTTAAAGTTAATCTAAGGGTTATATAGTTGACAGTGTACTACATATAACAATGGTAATGGGACTTCATATTTCGACAGTTTTCAAAATAACCACTGTTAGAGAAGAAGCTCATACACACCTTGAAAACAAATTTTCAAGTTTGCCGGTACGTTTTACGAAATCACCGAAAAACGATATGATTACGCATCCTTCACTCAGCGAAATAAACAGGCTTTGAAGTTCGACTAGCTTATGCGAACGTATCAAATATCCACGTGAAATTACGTGTAGAAAACTAATCAAATATTACTGAACGACCCATAAAAGCTCACAGTAACTCCATGGTACTTGCCTGATATAAGCAATTTCGCGCATTGCTGTTTTAATTATTGGAAATATTTTCTATAAATAAAATTGAGATGCTCAAAAGTAATGGTAGAATCACATAAACGTGAAAAACTAAGATCTGACTGGCGACTCAGTCAACTGAGTTATTGCCTATTTCAAATGCGATTGATAAAACTTCATTCTATCGCCGCTACATTTCAAATGTCGCTCACATCGTTTTGATGTCATATTATGTTTTTAGGTTATATAATAATAATATATAATAATAATATAGTTTATTCGGGATAACTTCCAGAGAAAACATATCCTCAGAGTAAGACGTGAACATAAGTAGTACTGCATTGTAATTAACCAAACTCTAGAGAGAGAAGCATTTGATTCACTGGGGTGAAGAAAACAATAGGTTAGATTTTCATTTCTACAATTTAAGAATATAAACCACATTTTCGTAATTTGCCATAGCTATTATTACCGGAATACCCTTAGCAACAATAAACTGCCACCAAATCAGTTAAATAATTCCGTTCATGAACGTCAATCGAAATGAAAATGTTAACACGACGCATCAAGTAACTAAACACCAACATACGATGTTGCCAAAATGATTGAATTGTCTGTAACAGTCGTTAGCCGATGGAATAATGATACGACACAAGTTTGCAACGCCGAAATGTATGTAGCAACCTATTCAATCAAATTGATGTTTGAGAGAGACACGAAAAATCATTTCATTTGTTTTAGGATAAATAACTCCAATTAATAAGATGGACACATACTTACGGCAGAAAATTAAGGTTTCCGAATCTAATTTTTTTTCAATTCGACCCTACATCACTTCCAACTGATCAGTAATGCTGTGTTCCTATTGGTCGAAGTGAAGTTATTCTCTAGTTAGTCAGTCAAATAGAACCCCCATTACTTCAAAACATCTCAAATAAAATATTCATCCCAATATACTAACCTGTACGTCATCTGGAAGATCAGCAATAATAGGATTGTCATCAGTCTCTTTGGTTAAATCAATTGCGTATATTGTATCGTTGTTGTACTCATCCATATCACTAACAATTAAACGATGCCTCACATTGTCGAAGGTTAGAGCTTTCAAATTTGCAAATCCTTCCCGTGCTGTTCCTATTAATGTTCCGTTGTCGGCGAGGAGTTCTATGTGGCCGTTGGTAGCCACTGCTAAATCTGTAACAAAAAAATCATGAAAATCGGTCTAGCCGTTTCAGAGACAATCGCATGTACGGAATAATTAAGATTGACCAAATCAAATGTATCCTACTGAGATTTCTATAGTGATTATTCTTGCGGTGGGAAAAAACTTGAAACTTCAACCATTACTGTCTTGTATTCGAAAAAAGTTTGAACAACAACTGCCCCAAACGGAACCCTACGTAATTCCAAATTTGGTCAATTTTGCTTTTGACCCTACCTAATCAATTTCGACAATTCGTGACACAAAATTCAGCTGATTTTCAGCATTTTTGAGCAATTTGGTGGACCATTTGATGGGTAAAGACCTTAATAAAAAAATGGTCTGAATAGAAAACAAAAAACAATTAATCTGAAAATTTGTAGAAAAACTCCCAGAATTATTCAATTGGAATTTCTGCACCATCACATCAAGTTGAATCAAATTAAACTGCCGTTTTTACACATAAAATGAATATCTCCCAAAAAAATTAAATATTTATTTTTTCAACTAGTAGAGAATAAGAGAGGTCGTTGAGAATTTGCGCATAAATTCAAAATAACCAAGTGGAAATAACATATTTTCCACGAACAAATATGACGTAAAGTTGTTGCAATCGAACATATTAATTGATTCGAAATAGATAATCCCTTGTAAATTCCAAAAGGATGTTATCAAAACATTACAAGAGTTTATCGTAAATACGGAGCAAAAAATCATTAATCCGAATATCGATGGAAACACGAAAATGGAATTAAGTACTCATAATTATAACCGTAATTAATACACTAAATTCTTCCAATCATTCTGGAAAAAAATTGGGTTGAAAATTTCCACTCGAAAACTGACCTATCTAAGAATAAACAAAGCGATTCCACTGAAGGTACTTGCATTCTCTTTGTATTTCATAAATCTAGAATATTACGAAACGATGAATATTTATGTAATCTGTTTACCCATATTCTGTTGGAATTGAAGAGCTAGTAAAGTAGGTGGCTAATTGACCTATAATTTTCTTATTAGAATCTACATGTATATTGGACGTTGCTCAAGCTACTTCCGAAATTTCAATTCATCAGACATACTTGAAAGCAATCATTTACATTGTCCAGAAATATGAGGAAGATGGTATGATTAGAAATTAATACCGTTTGATTAGAAATGAATACCGTTTGAGTGAAGGTTATTATTATTATTTATATTTTTTGAGATTTTCAGCATCACTTTTTTCCAAAGAAAGAGATTTTCTTTTATTGATAATAATTATGGAATTTCTACTCTTATCTAGAGAGAGAACCCAAGATAGCCTCAATTTTCTGGGAGTCAAGTTGCTAAATAAACTTCCTGAAAGCTGGATGAAATTGAGCGGAATTTCTTACAACATAAATGAAAGTTTTTTAAAGAACAATGTATTTTATTCCATAAAAGAATTTTCAGATTTTATACACTTGTTACCGTTTTCCAGTTGCCATTGTAATTTTATTGTAATTCTAATTTTATGGTGACTTATTGTTGTGGTATGGTGAATAATATTGATTGTCTCAACATATTTTGAATGTTTTAAGTTAACTTTGACGAAAACTTGTAAGATATTGAAGGTTCATTTATTTGTGAATTTATAAGCAAATAAATTTATTCTATCTATAAAATTATCTTCAGAAGAAGAAAAGAGCACGGAAGTTTCATTCTACTGATACTATCCTGACGAAATTTTGCCTGAATTTTTCTGTTGTTCTGAAACAACCTGATTAAAGATTTGAAAAGATTCGGAAAGAAAAATTACATTTGGGAAATAAAAGCTTTTGCATATTATCAGAATGGACATTTCCAAGAAAAATCTTTTTGCAAATAATGGACCCAGATATGTAAATATAGCGATTATCTGCCTATTTCATCAGGTTTCCCAGAAAAAATTATTGAAACCACCGAATAAGCTAGGGAACTTAGAAGACCTAAATTGGCGGTTGAATGTGACGTACACGTAAGCATTCATTTAATTGGCTGAATGTTTAATCACAGTTCACAACGATCTCGACTGGCCACTCGTTGTGAATCGTCATCCCCACTAATTATGTTCGCTCCTACGTCATCATAACGCAACGTTTTGAATTTAGTAGTAGAGCAATCACATCTTCAATATTTATTGAAAATACTCGAAATTTGAGTAGTAGGTATATATTAACACTGCTCCTAATGTCATCAATTAAAAACTTTCAAAAATTCACGATCTTCTGAGAAGATTAAGAAAAAAAGAAGTATTCAAAATTTAGTGTGTGAAAAATCGAACTGGATTATACAGGGTGATTTTTTTAAGTGTTTCATTAGACGTTTCCGAGGAAGGCATTGTAATACAGATTCAAGATTTTGGATTTTCGTTTTAGAGTACATGAACTTTAATTCTAAAATATTTCAAGAGGAATCTACTTCCGGTTTCACCGGAACGAATGTAAATCGTTATTTCAAATGCAACACCCTGTATATTTATACATATTCGAATTCTTCGTTCAATTTTACACTGATTTGATGTATGATATGTGCAACCACTCAAGCGGTTCTTGAATATAGCCTGATTATCAAATTTTTGAAAAAAAGGTTGTCACAAATTAGTGTCCATATCTTCAAAATCCCTCATTACAAGAATTTCTTTTTGCAAAAGTGGAACAAAAGAAAGAAGTACGCTGATACTGTTTCTTGTATAACTTATGAGGAAATATATACAGGATGTCTGAAAAAGGGCCCCAAAGGAGCCTCAATAAAAAACTATAAATCTCACTTTTTTCAAATGGCAACCCTATAATTTGTAATTCCATTCGATGGCTCGTCAAAAACCAGTTAGGGTGTCCCGAACATTCATTCATGCTCTAAAATCAGTAGTTTTGCCGTTATTGAATAAAATTCGAATTTCAGGGTTGAATCAAGGTTTCTTAGTCTAACCATAGATTCATTAGGATAAAAGTTTTCAAGAAGGCTATGTCTGTTGATTTATAATGCATTTTAGAAGAACTGTCATTTATACTTTTTGATTAATCGGGCACTAGGCAAAATATGAATTACAGTAACAGTGATGTTGTATGAATATGTTCTTCATTTATGGTGAATGTAATAAAATATTAGAAAGGGCAGTCAGAACTTTTAACGAAAAAAATCCACATTTACCACCTTTAACAAAAAAAGTCAGTAAATGTGAATTTCGTTCGTTGAATTTCTAATTACCTTTTCTAGGAATTTGTTACATTTGCCGCAAATAAAGAACATAGATAGATAGATTAGATAGTGGTCAATCGGCACGTTGATTACCCTTCTGCACTGCGACCATAAGGTCTTTTGTGCGTTACCATGCTAAAACTACGTTTTTCCCAGGAATCTAACCTCCTTAGCAAAGCTGGTTACTTCCTTAGGAGACTTCGCTCTTATGTCGGCTGAAGAACATACCCTTGATATATCATTCCAGTGAAATTATTATTGCATGTTTTGCGTAGTGCTTGATCTGTAAGAAAAAGTAGAATGACAGTTCCTAACATAGCCTACTTCAAAAATGCAAGCTTACAAACTGTGCGAAAGCTGTCTTTAATCGTGAAATTCGAATTTTATTGAATAACGGCAAAACTATGATTTTAGAGGCATGAAATGTTCGGGACACCCTAACTGGTTTTTTGACGAGCCATCGATTGGAATTACAAAATTATAGGGGTTGCCATTGAAAAAAGTGAGATTTCATAGTTTTTTTGAGGCTCACTTTGGGGCCCTTTTTCAAACACCCTGTATAATATTTCCTCATAAGTTATACAAGAAATAGTATCAGCGTACTTTCTTTTATTCCACCTTCGCAAAAAGAAATTCTTGTAATGAGGGATTTTGAAAGATATGGACACTAATTTGTGACAACCTTTTTTTCAAAAAATTTGATAATCAGGCTATAATTTAAGAACCGCTTGAGTGGTTGCACATATCATACATCAAATCAGTGTAGAATTGAACGAAGAATTCGAATATGTATAAATATACAGGATGTTGCATTTGAAATAACGAAGTTACATTCGTTTCCGGTGAAACCGGAAGTAGATTCCTCTTGAAAATATTTTACAATTAAAGTTCATGTACTCTAAAACGAAAATCCAAAATCTTGAATCCGTATTACAATTCCTTCCTCGAAAACGTCTAATGAAACACTTAAAAAAATCACCCTGTATTGCATTGCCCTCAAAAGAGGGTATGATTAAATTAATTTAATAAAAAAGTGCTTGTCTCTAGTATATCTGTTTTCAGTTTCAATATAATGTTTTTACGAAAATCCAGTTTTTCGAAAAAACACACCTATGAAATTTCTCATATGATTTTCAATTGGATTGGAACAATTAAAAAATTCAATACAGATTGCGATTCATGGGTCTGCTTTCAAATGAAAGTGCAACAATGGAATTTAGTCATTGTTTATTTGAGCTAGTAGTTTAAAGTCGTTCTCAGCACTTTAATCGAGTCGGTGTAAGTGAAAAAATAATTTGCAAAATAACAAATAATTCGCTGTTCGGAATTAGATTTCTGGCCTACGTGACTGATATCACGTCCTGTGAATCGCGTGCCCTATTCGCCCCATTGATTGTCTTTCAATTGAACACATGCGCCTTTTCGTCCTGAACACGAGGTTCCTCGAAGACTTCGTTTACGATCATTCCACTAAACCTAATCGTCAACCCAATCAACGCGATAACGAACATCTATGGCGGATTTCACCTTATCAGGCGTATAGACTCACTGGGCATTTGCAGATGTTAAAATATAGGTATTCTTTTCATGTGACAGTATTAAAAAAAGTAGTGTTAAAATTCTACCCATCAAACAATTATTCACTTGCGATTTCAAGTAATTTATTTTTAATTAAATATTGAAAAGGCGTAGTTAAAACTGCGATTTAACCACTGGAATGAATGCTAACACACAACCGCCATTTATAATCATTTGAAGTTGATAGCTTATTTCGGTTTTTTCAATAATTGTTTTCTCGAAAACCTAAGGTTCATTATTTCTAAAAGGATTTTCGCTGGCAATTACTAGAAATGCCCATTCCGGACAAATGAAGTATATTTACACCCTTTTCTCTATAATTTTCTTCTCACGGATATGAAAGTAGTAAAATTATAGGGCATTCAACAAAACAAATTAAGAAATCGATGGCAAGCAGGTTGGGACAATTTTTATTGCATACTGGGATCATTGTGTGTACACCCACGCATAAGCAAACTTTTGTGGGAAGCATTAATGTTTATTCAATAATAAAATTGAATGAATTTAATTGATGTATAGAATACGGTATAAAATGGGGATCAACTCGCTGACGTGAAATTTTCCATAATGGAAAATGCATTGAAAGTTATTTGATCCATTTCCATCATTTTCTCCTTTACCACCCAACGTTTCAGTCAGAATTCACCAGCCGTCGTCATGAAAAAACTACTAATGTCAATTGACAATTAAGTTCATTGAACTCTGCTGACTTATCTATCGTTCACGAGGAGTGTGCATGAACGGTTGAGCGCAGAAGGATAATTCGAGAGTCCAGGATATTTGAAATTTAACGAAGCCATATTAGTAATTCTGATAATTTTGCATTCAATTTCAATATTAATCATGGATTTTGGACTTGACCTTCTGATTTTACGTCCATTTAATCGAACAATAAACAAAAGCAACTTAGCGATTCACGTTTTTTGAACGTTTTTCGTTTTTCTTCATTATCGTTTGCGTATTAATGAATTTCTGATATTACGGAGAATGTGAAATGAATATTATCACTTCAAAAAAAACGCATTATACAGTGGAACTCGATATAACAAATCGGAAGGGAACCAGTAAATATTCGTTATATCAAGTAATTCGTAAAATGAAAAGTGTTATATTGAGGTGAGGTGGTCCAAAATTTGTTATACCGAGGTTTTATTCACCTCGACATTACGTACTCATCTTGTTATAGCGAACTAATTTGCTCATATAAATGAAAACTCATTTTATCAAATTACTCATTTATTTTATATTTTCTTTTTCAAAAAAATAAAGTGAGTAGGTAGGTTTTTTTTCAAAAATTCGCAGAACAAAATAAAAAGAGGTGAAAAATCAACCAATTGGTATAAAAGCCTAAATCTAATTTTATTCATCTTGATTGGAAAAAAGTAATAAATTGTAGTTTGTTTTCCACGGTTTCAATCTTCTGATGTTTGAAGGCAAACCAATTTCGTCGGAAAACTTATCTTTAGATTTGAAAATTGTAGCCAATGAACTTGCGGGAATTCCGAACTTATCAGCTATGTCTAATTTTTTTTGTAGAAGGATTTTGTCAACATAATAATGATGCTTCGCTTTTCTACGACAGATAAGGAACGCCTTTTTCGTTTCTGAGCCATTGCAAAAAAGTGAGGAGCAACACTGATTACTTTCCATCAACTAACTTCGTATTTCACGTAATACGCGTCGAAACCTGTTGGGCTGAATCACATACATACCTGTATGAAATTGGTTATTGGTGAAAACGTTATATAGAGGTTTTGAGTTGACGAAATTCGTTAAGTAGAGGTATTCACACTTTTTTAGGTAGTTGAAAATTCGTTATAAAGAGGTTGTTCGTAAAAAGTTTTCGTAATGTAGAGGTATGTTTTACATTGACTCTTATGGACGATTCAAGGGGATTATGAAAAATTCGTTAAATCGAGGAAGTCGTTATATTGAGGTTCGTTATATTAAGGTTGCACTGTACCATCATAATGAACATTTTACTCATAGAAGAAATAATAATTAAGATTGAAAGATTATTTCGAATATTTTCCTTCTGTTCAAAATTCTATGTGAATGAAGTGTAGTTGTCGCAAAATCACAGCGGTAATTGCAATGTAGACAAATTGTTAGGGTAGGTAGGAAAAATCCCCCCAAATTACACTCGTGCATCAAAAATAACTAATAATTTTTCAGTATAGAATATATCGAAAAAATACATTTTCTGTCAACCGTCCGATTTCCAGGACACTTTTCCTCTGAGAAAGTAGCATTTGCAGTTGATCATTACTATAGCATCGAAATAGCCGCTGAAAGTTCATATAAAATTAGTTGTCAAAAGTTTGCATGTTTTTTGATCGCAATCCGCAATAAAATATGGAAAGCAACAGCGATAGTATTATTTTACACGGTTGCCGAAAAAATATGGTACGCTACACGCCCGAATTTTTTTTTAACGCACAGACTCGCCTAGCATTATCTCTATTCGTCCGAAAAAACGCTATTTTCCGGGACTTGTTACCTAAATTACTATTTTTCGAATCCTGATAATCTTCACAAAATTTCACAGATATTTGTGGGAAACCAAGTCACGCTATTCTCTAAGAAATAAAAGCGCAAAAAGTAACGAACATTTTTCTTTGAAAATTGATCTGCCTCAAATGAAAATCAAACGCTACTCATGAATGTTTGAAGAATATTATCTTCAGCAGACGCTTAATTAATCAAATACGAATCGCACAACTAAAGTCGGTGCCAAATTGAAGCAGCATGCTGTCATTCAATATCCAGGAGATAATTGAAATGAAGCACGACTTCAGAATTCGTATCCATATTAAATGAAAAAGAAAGTAAGCACTGAACACAATACTCAGAGAAGATTCGTAGTTCCTTTTAAAATTTCATTTCTTAGTGTTGTTTGAAGTCCGTTCAGTATAGAAGAAAAATGTTATTATTTAATTTCTGAAATTAATATATCATATAACATTTAAGTAACAACTTCAAGGATATCGAATTTCTTACAAAAACCAATATAATCAAAAGTTTCGAATATCAAAACAACCGACCAATTTTCCTCGTAATTTCGAACTATAAGCTGTTTCAAATAAAACAGAATTTAAACCATAAACGGAATCATTTTCGATTATTCTTGTTGCTCCTATTTAAAAAAATACAATATTGAGGACTATATAAGTTTGAAGGTTATGAACCAAGAATGTGTCGATAACTAACGAATGGAAATCAATTAATCGGTACTTCCTATATAGATCCAATTATTGCAACCATGATGGGCCTTGGGCGAATGTTTTTCAAATTTTTCGTGCAAGACTTCATCGGATTTAGCTCATTTATTTAAATTTTACTCCATTTCTTGAAAATTCATGATGAACTGCGATTGAAAATGCAAAAGCTATTAGTGGAAATGTAAGTTTTCATTTTGTTTTCTGATGAAAATGTCTAAAATCAGTTCTATTTCCTCCCGAGTTGAAGCAAGTGTTAGTTTGTTACAAATCTCGTACTAAGCACTTTCTCCGAGTTCTATAATTCACAGTAAGTGAAAATAACAATGGCAACATTTTTTCCGCGATTATATTGTTCGCAATATCAGTTCTTCGAAATGCTGAATATGTTTTACTTTCAGGGTAGCATATGATACGATCGACCGTAAATATTTTATAGTCTAGAAATTAGAAAATTTGCACAAGTACTTGTATCGTTGAGAACCTTATATAGAATTTGGTCCTGATCAGATTTCTAGTTTCAAAAACAATTGAAAATTTTCAAATTCTCATATACTGTCTGTAAACAAATGCGAGGGACTTTAGGAGATGATTCCTCGATGAAAATAAATGATTTTTTTAAATCGACCCCCCCTTCCAAGATACAATCTTTGGAAGGCGATGAAGAGATAATTTTTAATTTTTTTTAGGCTTCCTCAAAACACTGAGTCATGAAACTATACATAATATGAAGCAAGTAGATGTTACTCACACAATTATTTTAGATCTTATAACTTTATTATTAAGGGATTGCTAAGGTTGAAAATAACAACCCCCTATGTTTTCGTTCGAAAATTGTTTCGTGGATAGATTTTCGAAAAATAGAATTCTCCGATGGTTTCCCATTTAATTCTGGAGAAAAAAAGTCTCCTGCTGTAACTTGGAAGGGGAGATGGATTTCGAAAAAAAATTATATGAACTACCTCTGCTTATTTTCATCGGAGAATCATCCCCTAAGTTCCTCGCATTAGTTACAGACACCCGTAAAGGTCAAAAACTATTCGACCGATTTAGAGGTAAACTTCAAATAATCGTAATTAGAGAACCATTCAATTGATTAGGACCGCTTAGAACAATAAAAATAAGGCGCTGAAAAACCATGCAGTTTTTTGTTTTCCCTCACTTAATAATTAGTAATAACCCCAGGATAGATAAAGTATCTAATAAACATCTCATCAATAATAATTGATAAACTGATATTTTTAACTACTGTGCATTTACTATGCTCTCATAATCATATCTCCGTTTACGTTTACGTTTACAGATTCAAGTAGTAAATTGTAATAGAAATATGAAATATGCTGAGATTAGAATGAAAATAAAATACTTGAATATTCGTTGTGAAATTTATAATAACCTTAGGATGAATGAAATATTAATTAATTTTTATTCAATCACAAGTTCTTGGTGATTCGGGGCATCGAAATTAATGAGTATTTTAAATTTTAATTGAACCTACGACACAGGTGAACGAATTCATTTAATTTTGGCGCGCTTATTTTTTGAATTGGTTTAGAATGGATTATATCACGTAGGAAAACCCAAGACTAAACAGAAGTTTATCACCAGACAAATTCCAAGTTCAAGTTCAATAACAAGCAAAAAGTGAATGGACAAAGCGAGACATATTTTTAGCATGATTATATTCCGGACATTTTGACGAAAGTGAATGTTCCGGAAGGAAGCGAGTATTCAAAAATAATTAACAAATTCTTATCATTCAGCCTTGTGTCCATTGTTTGATTTCCGCACAATAAAAAGTTTAAAAAATTTCTACTTCTCTTCATCATGGTGATAATTACGAGGTGAGATAGATACGTTAGCTGATAAGTTTTTAGAAGAAACGTCGAAAACAACGTTACGATAGATAAAGATGGCTGTTGGCGTGGAATTCTTGATGATGGAACATTCATTGCAATATTATTTGGGCTATTTTCATCATTTCGCCAGCCGTCCGTCATCTGGAAAACTGTCAAGACTTTCAGAAAAGCTGATTTCCTTACTCCTCAAACTTTTGTCATTTTTGACAGGTTTCAGAAAAAAAAAACCATCGATGACTCTGATCTATTTTTGATTGAATCAGTTGTCATTTGATCTTCTTTGCATTGAATCTAATTATTAAAGCACAGATTGTTTTGAGATCAACAGACGGTTGATTGATGGAATTTTCGGTAATTGACAGGAAAGCTGCTCACTTTAATTTCTACGTTTCAGTTATTCTCTTTTGATATTACGGATGCTTCAACATGTTTTGTTGAAGAACATAGGATTTTATCTGATGAAAATTTTATGAAATAAAAAAAACGTAGACTATTGAAGAAAGCAAGCTTAAAGATTTGAATATAGGTTAGTTGAATAAATAAATCTACGGAATGAAAAAAAACTCAAGATATTCGAATTGAATGATCGTTTCCGAATGAATAGAGTTCCCACTTCATGTCAAGGCTTTTCAACAATTTTTTTCGAAATATATAATGAAAGTATTCGCAATTTTCAGTTCTTAATATTAAGTTCTTGGGTTGGCTACTTCAAAGTTATAAACTAAAAAAAAGTTGTTTAGATTCTTTCAAGATTTTTCAATTGGTAATAATTAAATGATAATTTATCAATAAAATATAGTTGAATGATGTAACGAAAATTTCCTATTTTAATTGGTCTGGTTATCACACGTGTTGCTACAACACCAATAAAGTATTCATGTTTTTGAAGAAAATAGTTTTTTTCTAATACTTAAAAGCAAAATTAATATGAAAAATAAACAAATATAATTTTCTGCCTCCTGAATTTTTTCGGATTTTTTTTATACCAATTCCAAAACTCATGAAAAATATAGACAAAATTTTTTTAACTACTAGGACGTTCAGCTAAGAAATGAATGTTAGTAAGTTATCTGAAACGCATGTTATTCGGGAACAGGTAAAACAAAAACAGTTCTTTACGTAATACGGGAGCATTTATTTAAAGGGAACAATCCAATTCTTCATGAATTTTTCATTAAGCATGAATGAATGTTGAAGTGAATTGAACTCTTTGTACGTGTTCTAATATCCTCGAAATTTACGCTGAATAAATGCATCACACAATTTTCTGGCGCTTGTTTGGTAATGGAATTATTACAATAATATTGGATGAAATTTGAGCGGATAGAAATGCATACTATTAAAAATAATTATTGAATAAAATATATAAATGGTATTTATCCACTCAGAAGGTTACAATAGTTTTTTTCTGAAAAACATTATTACAAACCTTGAGTGCTTGACACTTTGGTTTATGTCGAATTTAAGCATAAAATGCATTTCATATTCCCAATTTTTTTCAGGATGCGAGTTCATACAAATACAAGTAAGTATAAACATCACTAGAAGGAGAAATGAGGCGAAGCTAATGATGTGTATCCAAATTTAAACCTTGATTTTTTATATATTCAGACGACAAGTTATCATAGGAAATATTAATTTCGATAAGTGCAAATTGTATTAGGATACATTTAGGTATCGGTGGTATAATAATGTGTAAAACATTCTAATACTCAGGGAAAACATTCCCATTAATTGAAATTATCAACATTATCACTAATCAGTTGAAGTTCATTGAAAACGTGTTATTCTGGATCTATAATTGGAACCATCAACTAATATTTCCAGCGAATGTTTTTTTTTCCCGTTTTTGTTCTGATTTTCCAGAAACCTGAAAGGAACACAGAATGTTTGTTTTAAAGAAAAAACTACGGAAATGAATATTTCAACCTATTTAGGTAGAGTTTTTCACTGGCGTTTTCTCTCTGTGCTCTTGTAAAAGACGTAGAAATGTTCGGTGCTCCATTTATATTTCCTCTATTCAATTTACGTGCTATGTTCTTCGAAATTCGAGAAATTTTGAAGAACCCCCTTTTATAAGGCTGAATAGAAATAAAATCATCTTGGTTTTATATTCATGTTAATCCAATATCCAGTTTCAAATCATTTGGAAACTCGAATTTCAAATGAGTGTCAATATTTCGCTAATAAACGAAATCAGCTGAAGTATGCAGAAATCCAAAATTTGTGAAAAATTCGTTGTGAAAATTAAACAGAGCCCTTATTGTTAGTTTAGACGATATTAGACACAAAGCCATAATAAGGCTCAATGATAAAAAATATAAATCGATCAAGTTTGATATTGATTCAAAATTTTTATACCTAAATTTCTTCTAGCAGTATAACGTTTTTTTCAAACTCATCAAAACAAAAATCAGAGTACATTTTTCATATACAACATAATTTCCGTTATATATAATTTTATTGATACAGTCAACCTTATCTGATAATCACAGATTTCGTTCAGCACATTATCTGCGAATCAAATGATAAAGTTTTATTTTTACCTCTGCATTTAGTATCATCTGCATCTGCCGTAAGATGATATCTCCTTATCGTATCTCAGGTGTTCATCGAATTTAAGTAGCAATGTGTAATTTAAAATATTTTTGACTCATAGTAAACATTGATGTTGTGTCATTATCCTGATATCAAAATATACCTCGGAATATACATAATACGTAATCCAATATATCGTCGCGAAGAAAAATGAAGTAGCAGAATAATTAATAATACAAACACCGAAGACAGAATATTCTTCTTTTCAAGAGAATAATTTCAAAATGGGCATTTCCAATAATTTTCAAAAAAAATCATTTTAAAATTCAAAAATTAAATAAGTAAAATTTTAAGTCAATAATTGAGTATGTATTATTATAATGTTCAATGACAACATAGGATGTTCAATAATTATACTGCTTTGAAAACGTTATAGATCTTTTTTGTGTGAAATTGTGATGGATATATTTCGAAACTAAATTATTAATTTTATGTATAAAATGGTTTATGTTTTTCTACCTTGAACTCTTCAAGATCGTTGACCATGTCATACTAAAGAAATATTCGAAGATCACCAAGAAATAGATATAAATTAGTACGAAATAGCGTTTCAAATGAATTGTTAAGGTTATCAGACACGGTTCAGTGATTTCTCTGCAGATTTCGAGCGCATTTATGAATATTTAACTGTAAATAACTGATACATTTCAGTTCGCCGAAGAACTATTTTTTAACCAGGTATGCTTTTACGGTTGATATAACTCTGATAATATGGCTATTGTCAAATATATCGAACGTCTGTGGTACCTTCGAACAGTTACATGAATATTTATTTCTTAGGATATATATTGCGTAAAAATATACAGAATATTGCTGAATTGAAGGTTCGTATACAGATTATTTGGATGATAACATGGCTCTTTTGAAGACTTAGTTGCGAAATAAGGGGAGTTGAAGTTGAATAGTTTCAAGGTTTTTGCCTAAAAGCATCTGCTGTCTTCAGGAGAATCAGTTAAAATATAACAAAAAGTGTTAGTGTTTTAGTGCGACAACATTCAGGAGGTTATTCTGAATGAAAAATGAATGAAAGTTGTTGTATAACTTTTGTCCGCGAACACTTCGCTTTTCGAGATGAGGGTATAAAGTTTAACTTGAAAACTGACTAAAGAAGGGTACGCAACTGAGAAATTTCAACTAACAATTATTTTTGAATTCTTCGTTCAATTCGTGACGAAAAATCTCTCCTGCCTTTATTTAGAATATTGCGCCGTTTTATGCAAAAATATAAAATATATTAAAGCGTAGTTGTCGTTGCATTAACAATGATGTAGCGACGATTCGTAAAGATGATTTAATTTCTTACATAAAAAGCCGAGGAGATTTTTTACAAAACTCGGAGGAAGAATTCAAAAATGAGTGTTAGTTCGAAATATCTAAAAGGCGTTAGATTTTCTCCTTAAGAAACAAAATAATTTCACGTATGAGTGCCCATGATAAATTAAAATTTTCAATTGCATGTCCGAAAATGCGTAATAACTACCTCTTGAATAATTTGCGGATGAAAATAATTCAGCCTTATATAACTTTTTCATGCAGATTTACCTCCTGAAGTTTTCCGCACTTATGAAAACACATTTTTATGATTTTTTCAAATTTAACAGTTGGAATCATTGTTGCCAACAGCCATATTTCCAAGCAAAAATCACTGTAGGATCTGAATGAAAACTAATTGTTCTAATATGTTCAATACTTCTACCGAAATCTTGTCTGTCTTTTTGAAATCAACTTTAATGTACCTGGGTCTCCTGCAGTGCCATTATAAATAAATTATAAATATTACTACCCATTCTCTGTTCGAAATAGACGAGATAAGTAAACCAAAGGCTGTTATTTTCTCATTAACTGCACTAATGACAATGTTGAACATGTAACACATAAGATTATCAATTATTTAGGGGCTATCTGTGAATTTTAGGAGTAGGTAATTATTTCGATAAGGGTAACATTCTGTCCAGCGATAAAGTTAAGAATTCTATCCATCTAAGACTATCAGGTTAACAATGTTGTTTACATTGAAAGAAAACATTTCTTGAACTCTCTACGAACTATAAGGCTGAGTTGTCTTAGGACAAGTAATAAATACAAATTTTTTCTTGTACACGTTTCATAATTGCGATATTATGACGGCTGTAACAATACTGAATACTAGAATTTTACAGAAATGATCGTTTGTCCGACATCAAATTTATTATGAGAACCTATTGGACCACCCATCCAATTAAAGACCTCGCTGTATGCTATTTTGCTTAACTGAAGAAACCACCACTTTGATGACATTCACGAAATTTCGTAGGTTGTTTTGTTCTTACTTCACATCTCGATAGCAGTAATTCTTCTTTATCGTATTAGCAGATTTAAAATTATTCGCGAAATGAAATGTCTGATGGTTATAAAACTACTGGACTAGTGTTACAATTTAAGAATTTAATTTCATTGAGATATTATTATTGAGTCTTCATAATACTGTATGGGTAATAGTATTTTGGTACTTTTTAAGTTTTAATTATGGGAGTAGCAGCAATGTTTTATAAAACTATTTTTTCTATGCTCGAGCTTTCGAGAAATACATATATTTTCTCTTCGTCAGGAGAACTACAATATGAAGTAATGAAAACATAACTTATATAAAGATAGTAAACTTACGAAATTGAGAATAAATACTAGTCGTTCGTTTTTCTTAAAACATCAATAAGTTAGTAGGAGGAATATGAAGATCATAAAAAACTAAACATAAATTTGATTATAAATGTCTACTTTACATAAAATCTAAATATTCCTCCAACTAACTTATTGAAAAGTTTTTTAAGAAAAACGAACAACTAGTATTTATTCTCAATTTCGTAAGTTTACAATCTTTATATAAGTTATATGTTTCCATTGTTTTATATTGTAGCTCTCCTGAAGAAGAGAAAATATATTTCTCGAAAGCTCGAGCAAGGAAAAAAGAGTTTAATTAAAAATATTGCCGCTACTCCCATTATTAAAACTTAAATAGTAACAATTCAGCAAATATGTATATTCTACAAGAAAAAAACTGTTACAGAAAAACTACATTAAATATACCGTACAGAAATAATATATTCGTCTGAGAAGATAAACAATAACTAGTTGATAACATCAAGACAAACACTGCAGATCTTTTGAAGCAAAACTTTCCGTTTCCCGATGTTAAATTTTCCAATCCAAATGTTGACCTTTGGATGTACCCTCTAAACCTCTAGAGGTTGTTTTCATAGGAATACAGTAACAAAAGTCAAGAGAAAATGTTTCAGAAACGTCTCTTTCCTCTTTGTAACATTATGTATGTCAATTTTCAAAGAACAAAGAATCAAACAATTGGGCCAAACTGTACTTGACACTTCGTAGCGATTGAGGTGAGAACATACGTTTGAATATCACTTATTCTGACACAAATAAACTTATTATACTTGTATTTTACACGTAGGTAATTTTATCATCAACTCAATTTATTTTATCATTGAATAGAAAGTTTAAAAATGAAATGAGGAAATTTGCGTAGATGAGGTCAAAGAAAAATAAAAAGAATGAATATAATCAATGGCAAGTTGAGTGATATTTACGTCACACATTCTATATCTATACGACACAATACGTAAAAATTAAATATTCATTCATTGAAATTTTGCCAGTGTCATCTTGACATTTTATGCAAAATCAAGAGTGTTTATTTCTTGAATTGAAAAGGTTGAATGAAGAAATTCACGTTTAACCTTATTTAACAGATTATCCAAGTGAATAAGGCGAAAATCGTGTAGGTAAATAAATCGATGAGAAATTCGCAATTAAAAGCACGTGTTCAATCAAGTGGAATTATATCACAAAAATTGAATGACCGGCCAAAAACAATCACGTCGCCTACGTAGATTCCTATCGTTAGATCACCTTTGCAGACGTCCACTATCGGAAAAATTACATAATTTCCCACGTTTGCCGCCCGAAAATTTGACGTTAAGGTAGGCGCACACTGATGGGCTACGTGACTTGGACGGACTCGGCGATGGAGCGCCTTGCCTGGCGAAAGTTACGTTTATTTTTGCAAAAATTACACTTACCCCATTCGTGTGAGTCATCCAGGGCACTCGAAATCTTCAGTAACGCGAAAATGGCGAAGAGGTTAAGTAACATTTTCCAGGTGTTGGTGACGGGAAGCGAGAAAATCAGGAAAATCGGGCCTCGACCTTTGGAAGGCACATGCGGCTCGTGCGCTGGTTACGACAACTAAACTAGCAGTGCGAAGCCGAAGCGTGTTCCTTTCAGTTACTATTTCGATGGAAGACAGAGAGAAAGTAAGATTAACTGCGAGTTGGAGAAAGAGGGGACGTCTTTGTGACCATCTTTGTCTGTGGAATCGATGTCGTCCTTTATTAGATGCAGTGGCGGCAGGTGCGGTAGGGATTTGGGCCGAATACATGTAGACAGTTTGAGTAGATACTGTTTACGATTTTATTAAAACGGGTAAAAAATCGAAAATTTGTTGATAACAACGCATTTGGTAACATTTTGATATGGAAAATTCATTTTAGTTTTTGAACGCTCGTTCTACTTAGAACGTTTTGCCTAAATGTCTTTAATTTTCGAATAGCATAATAATTTTCGAAGGGGTTGTCTCAGAGACTTGAAATTTTCTGGATGAGTTCGGGTCCCAAATAGCTCGGTTAAGTTCGTTAACCAGCCAAATCGTACAGGGTGTTCCATAAAATATGGCCATTCAAATGCATCGGAGGTAGGTGTTCGTAAGGATCCCAAGAGATGGCGTCTTGTTTCTGTTATACTCAGAGCTGGGCGACATTTCTTCAAGTAAGGGAACCTAGAATGCTTTTCAGACTGAACTCCTCCATACTGATGAGCCCCAAATAGGGCGAAATAGCTATCTATGGATGCTCCGTTTGATATTACCACCATGCATGTTCTTTGTGCGTTGACGGGATTAGTTCCGAAGTATGGGTTTAATATTGGTTGATTTTAATCAATTAGTATTATTCTCTGCTGTCATTGTTATATTATACCTGCGTTACTCTTAAACGCATGAATTTTCATTTCATAAAATTTAATTTTCGTAATTATTTATTTCTTACATGTTTCATTTTTCGAATTATTTTCAGAATATAATTCCTATTGTTCTGAGATTCTGAATTTATATATGTATCTGGTATCAATTTCAATTCCCATATAAAATTTTGAGGTACTATATAGTCTTATTGCTCCACCAAAGAACGAGCGCTCAAAAGCTTCTGCTCAAGTCTTTCCTCAATTTTTTCTTTCAGAAAAAAACAATTTTGAAGAATCAATAGGAACATACGCAACACCTCTGTGTGTTTTGTACAGATGATATGTAAGTTTAATGATTTTCATTGATTTGAGAAAAGTTTACAATGCTTAGTTTATTTCTGAAAATCATTCTGTTTTGTACACCACTGCCTTTCTTCAATATCGCAAATATTTTAATAAAACATGATAAATTGGGATATTCAATATTGGAGTAATTACAATCATTTTAGTATTGTATGAATCCTTATGAGATAATAATATACGTTTCACCAAACAACACAGAACCGCTAGAATTACGTAATTACAGAGTAAGATGCTCGATTGAAGCTGAATATGTATTTCATTGAATTTTAAAGTGTAAAAAATTTCACTTTCGAATTCGTGAAAGATTCAATTTAATAACTATGCGACGAACTAATATAAGTAAGGGCGATATTATCCAATTTTGAGTGATTTTGTCGAAGGATGGTTTGTTGATTAGGCGATTTCACTGATTTGAAGATTTCAAGTTAGGCAAAAGTTATTTGCAATAATAGCTTTGCTCTCAATTCGATTATAACCATAAATATAATTCATATATATATATAACCAAAGTAATTCAAGCTTCTGATTTCTTCTAGGCCATCTAAGAAAACAAAAGCTGTCATTCCATCAACTATTAATGAAATGATAAAAGAATAATGAACTTTTATTAGTCCACATTAAAATTGAAAAATGAAGGGTTATAATGCATATGTCTATTTATACCAATATCAATCATAACACTGTGGATTCATCTGGTGAAAAAGCAAAATAATATAATATAACAATATAGGTACCTAAAAATTCATAAAATTCATAAAATTTCGACGGTAGAAGAAGGTTGGAGAAAGTTGAGAATAATAGAATAGAATGCGTATTTGTCAGTTAATACCTACCCTTAGACAATTTAATGAGGGCCTAGCAGGTAACAGGTTGTAAACAAATTGAATACTATTGAAGATATTGGAATACAATATTTTAACAACTATTTAATGCCTTTATGACCCTCATCTTACATGACTTCTGAATCTTTAATGAAATGGGGTGGTAATCAATTTGTAATAGGTTTACCTGAAAAGGTCTTTCGACGAAATAAAAATAAGATATTTGTTCAGAAACTAAGATTTTATGATACTATTCTTGAAAACTGTTTTATTCGAATAAGAAAGTTTGTGGGCAGATCATTAAGCCAGAAATTTTTAAATGGCGTCTCTTAAAAATTCAAATCAGTTGAAATCTCAGAGTAAGAAATAAACTTATAACTTATATTTCTTACTCTGAGGTTGAAATCCTAACAATAAACGTCACATTGAAATTTTTGCAATATTGGAATCTGGCAGAGAAGCGGTTTGAATAAAAATGGAAAATTGTTGTATGATATTTTCGAACGGGAATGATTCGAATAAATTTCGTAAGCGGGTTTTTGAAGTTCTCAATTTTTTTCTAATATAGCCTCCTGAGAGAAGAAGTTGCATGGCGATATATCATAAAAAAATGTTTGTACTATCTAGGTAGATATATTGTAATATTGTATATCAGATCATAATTATTGGGATATTTTTCACCTCATAGTCGCGAATAAAAATGGAGGTAGTTAGTATCTGGATATTTTACACCTTGGAGATAATTGCTTTAAGGTTGCGAATCCAGGCTCTAATAGCATATTTGACACTCAGTCTTTCCAAGGATATTTTACAATATGAAAGCCATAAGCTCGTAATTAAACCTCTATGTGAAATTTTGAGAAAAACAACTTAATATCTCCACCCTGAAATCGTTGCCTATTATGATCGATATTAGTTTTCCATCTACTTCTTCTCAGAAATCAGAAATATTTTGCTGCCGGATATTTATAAATAGTGTGGTATACCGACCACGTAAAAATATTCATTCATGATTACCGTCGAGAGAGCAGATCAGGGAAGAACTCAATGAATGCGATATTGACTGATCGAAACCTTGAAAATAGATTGTCAATAATTAAATCTAGAGTGGAATAAATACTCCTGATAATGAAGAAATATGAATGTTTTTCAATGAGTGTTGGCATATAAATATTGCTGGTCCATTGGAAAAAAATGTAAATTAGATTTTGCTCGCTTGTTCGTATAGGGAAGATGAATGATTATCTGGCCATACGAAATTTATTACTAGTGTGTGTACTGTCGTATGGCCACTAAATAAAAAATTTCAACCCAATGCGGTATAAAATAGAGAGAATATTCGAACAATAAAATTTCAAATGAGAAAAACTTGTAGAATGATTATTCAAAGTTTAATTTGTCCATTAACGGACTGCATTGGCCACCAAACAATTTTAGAATATGTTCACTTCTGAACTGAGTTACAAAAAAAATTTCATAAATTCCTGTTATTGTTATTGTAAGACACATTGTGAATACCGAATTTTAGGCATATCCATTGATTTTGTGTGAGTCTCACGATTAGCGGACATTGCGCACAAACGTCAAATCCCGGTATATTCATCGGCGAACATTTCTGATATTGCAGTGTGTTTTAAGTTACTTCAGCTGAAATTTTTGAACAATTCAATGACTTCTGAAGTGTATTGAATTCTGATATTGTTTAATTCACAGGTCATAACATTATATTGTTGCTGTGGTGAAACGCAACAAAATGTAATTGAATTATAGCTCATGGCTCATGCATATCCAAAAAATTGTAAATACAGTTTTGTGCGTTACTTATTCCTAACTTTGTATGTTGCCGAAATTAATTCAAAATTTTTCTGAAAAATGAATTTTTTGTTTCGACTGAAATTTGTTGGTTTTTATTTAATGATTAATTCTCTTCGATATATTGAAAAAATACTTTTTATTTTTTATCAATTGTAGTTATTTAATCAACTAGGTTATTAAAGACAGCGACTAATGGTCAAGATATTTTAAAGAGGGAGCGGAGCGAACGCTTTAATAGTCGACGATCTCAATATGAATTGTGTATGAATTCTTGATTGAAATACATTTTCATTTTGCACAAGACATAAATTTGTCATAGTGAAATTTCTATGTATCTATGTTCTAGTAGAGTTTTGACATTTCTCGTAGTGCTTCTGAATACTTTGTGAACGGTTGCCATGAGGATTGCACATTAAAAAGGCTGAAAAAATTGAGCATTAAAATGGGTCATTAATGCTCGATTTCGTACACATTAAAATCACCTTTTATTTCAAGGTAGGCGGAAAATGTTATTTTACGTTTTGTACACAATTCAAACGAAGGTGTAGTCATTCAAAATATATTTTTAACAATTTTCCTCAAATCCAAGAATCTATCTATTAAATTTGAGAAACGTTTATGGAAATCGTTGTAACTCATTTGTTGAGAGGGAACTATGGGTAAAATTGAAGTACCTACACTTCTTTTATCATTATTCTCTCGCAAAGAAATATATCAAGATATTCGAAACAATAAAGGAGTACACCCAGTAAATATAATTTTCAATCGAGAATACTTTTTTTCTTCGATCTCAAAATAAAAAGTGTACTAAATTGATCATCAATGACCCATTTTAATGCTCAATTCATGCTATTTTAATGTGCAATCTTCATGGCAACCGTTCAAAAAGTATTCAGAAGCACTACGAGAAATTTCAAAACTCCGCTGCAACATAGATACATAGAAATTTTATTATGTCAAATGTAAGTTTTGTGCAAAATGAGCATGTATTTCAATCAAGAAATCATGCACAACTCATATTGAGATCGTCGGAAAAATCTTCTAATCAACTCGGTTATTCAGAGAGCAACTAATGGTGTCGAACTATTAACGCGTGAGCGGAGCGAATTTAGTCGCTGTCTTTAATAACCTAGTTGATTAAATAACTATTTAGAATCAAAAAGAATCAGTATATATTTACTGAATTTTCATCAAATTTAATTGGCAAAGCTTGGTCTCCTATGAATGGCTTCAAAAAATGTAATTTCTCTTCCAAAATATTCCCCTCGTGAAAATTCGTCTGCACATCACTGGTACCTTATCTCCATAGTTGCGATATACGGCATGGGGCGCCTATGACAATATCAAAATGTCATAACTGACAGTTGTCTGCTTGTCTTCGGTGATGTTAATTGTTGTTTTGTTTTGAATGAATATAATTCCAATTTTAAATCAATATCGAACATTTTTGTGATAGTTTGTGCTAGTGAATTTTGGATATTTCTCGTACAGGTAAGCTTTCAGTCAGGTTGTCGCTCGTGCCAACGGTTTTTATCCGCGGATCAACCTGTTGTGAAATTTTGAGGTTAGCCTCAAATGTTATGAAAATGAGGGCTCAAAAAATTGTTTATTTATCGTTCGTGGTGGATGCTTTGCATAATCAACACCTATGAAATGATTGAAATCCGCATTGAGTTCATTATTATACAAAAACTTTCGGAATCTTACAAGGACAAAAAATATGTTTGTGAGAGCAGTGCGTGAGGGTATAATTATTCTGTATAGTTCAGATGATTGAATAAGGAGACAACAAGGAGAATCTTCAATTTCAAGGATTAACACTTAAATTTGGTGAGTGTTTTAGTGTAGTTTTCATCCTATATTGGTATTGGTTTTTTTTACATGGCATTAATATACAAAAATTGATATTTTAGTTGTGGAAATGCTGTAATTAATGACCCTAGAATCATATACATAAATATTATTAAACAACACTGGCAGATGTATTGATGGTTCCTCTGTAAACAATCAAATAACCAGGTAGGTGTTCCCCATGTTTTGTCGGAGGTAGGCAACACAATATACAGTTCACTGCTACGCTCTTTATCTACCATCAATACCCCAGGGGCGGAGTTCCTTTCAGATTCTTATTCGAAGCAAGTTCGCAAGTTAGCTCCCCATGT
The DNA here is from genome assembly GCA_013421045.1 of Propylea japonica. Lineage (NCBI taxonomy): Eukaryota > Metazoa > Arthropoda > Insecta > Coleoptera > Coccinellidae > Propylea > Propylea japonica. The sequence continues at coordinate 867,599 of CM024239.1, read as the reverse complement.
AGGTAATCAAGTTTTATCTTTATGAAAAGTTTTTTTACAATATTTTTCTTTTGGAGTATCGAAACCAATATAATACTAATATAAATTGAACAACTTCAACAGTTTCTATTGCTTTATGTAGTGCTTTGCAACGTTATTGCTCAGTTGCAGGAACGTCCATTAAAATTTAAAGGTCCATTAAACCCTTAATCCTCCATTAGTTCCTTGTAATAATGGAGGATTAAGAATTTAATGGACCTTTAAATTTTAATGGACGTTCCTGCAACTGACACTATATCTACTGTCTTTGAAATAGATTTTCATTAATTCTGTGGAAAATCTTTCAATTCTAGATAGTAGTGCAAAATCGGTTTAGAATATCTCAGTATAATACAGATTTCACTGCTACGTTTCGTTTTTATACCTACGTACTTTGGCGGCATGTGGTATGTGAACGACTCTACTGAGCTGGCTTTTTTCCAGCGCTCGTTCATTCTACAAGTGCTATATAGTTTTGCCAAATGTCTGTAATTTTCGAATTTTGAGCCGAAAATTATCTCAAACGATAGGGTTTTAGTCCCCGCCTAATTTGTGGTCAAATTCGATTCTGTTCGTGGGGCTGTCCGGCCGGCCGTTAGCACAATAACTTTCGAAGGGATTGTCCTAGAGACTTGAAATTGTCAGGGTGAGTTCCGTTCCCAAATGGCTGGGTTAAGTTCGTTAACCAGCCAAATCGTACAGGGTGTTCCATAAAATATGGCCGTTCAAAATCTTTGTTCCTCAATATCTCAGACAAAACCAAACCCATCGAAATGAAATGTTGTGGCCATATGCGAGACGCTCATAATAAGCTTCAAAATTCTGTGGCCATAGTGTTTAAACACAATTCTAGAAAATTCAATTGGAATATTGAAAAGAAAAAAATATCCGATTCGAATTAAATTTATTTCATGAATGAAAATTGATACACTGAATGTTCATGCAGAATTTTGTGACCATAGAAAATTTAATTGGAATATTGTCTAAGTGCTGATTCACAATGGACGTAACCATAACGAACACGTAAACGTACTTTGTCCGTAAACGTAATGGTGTTCAGAATGGACTTTGGGCGCAGTAACAAATTATAGACTAAAAAGATTTCATAGCTTAAACAAATTGTTACTTTTCGTTTCAAATTATACTCACCCAACTGAAATACAATATAAATGCCCAAACTTGTCGCTGGCCCCAAACTATTATTATTATTGTCTTGTCTTTTTACGTCATTTTGACGTATTGGGCTCACAACTCACAGAATGTGAACAAATTTCTAAAATTAACGTTAGAATTACGGACTTCCATAAGCTCAACGTAAACATAAAAATTACAGAGCCTATTGTGAACAGTTCCATATGATTTGCATTGGTTCAACTTTGCGTTTTTCGTTTACGTTGCGGGAGTTTTATGGTTACGTCCATTGTGAATCCAGCATTAGTGTTTTCCTGACAACGGCTGGTGAATGCTTGCCGCAAAAATGATGTAGGATGTATGTACATTGTCTAGTGAGGGGATCTCAGAAACCCGATGAGCTAGAACAAAGTGTAATAAAGAAAAATGATAACTCAATGAATTATACTGAAAAAGGTGCCTGTATAATGTTTTAGTTTCATGTTTATTACTTCAGTAATGGAGAAGTTATGAGAACCTTTCATTTGACGCCATTTTCCAATTTTCTCTGATAGCTAGAAAACGGTTTGACTTAGAAGGTTGTGGTTTTCACCAAATGAATTATCTCAAAAATCGAGCCCGAAAATAGGCCACTCATTTTGCTCTAGCTCATCGGGTTTCTGAGATCCCCTCACTAGACAACGAATTTAGGAAAACCCCTGGTACACGGAAATAACTGAAATAAGCTTTATCGGCAACATTCGTTACTTTTTCTAAGTCGATTGTGTGTCAGTGTGTCAGTGTTCAGGTCGAAACGTTGAATGGAAGAGCCGATAATCATGGAAAAAGCCCAATTAATATTTCAATAAATGAAACTCCTTTGTTGACGTCGAAGTCCTTATGGTGGAACATTTACTTAAATATCATTTGTGCTATTTCCATCATTTTTGCTTCTCGTATTCAACGTTTCGGCAGTCTTCAGGAAAACACTTAAAACTCGCAAATTTCAGAAAAGCAACTTTCGTCACACTTTGACAAACATCATGTTCAAAGAGTAATGAAAGGTGCAAGTTTCAAGTGTTTTCCTGACAACGGCTGGTGAATGCTGGTCGCAAAATTGGTGGCAATAACCCAAATAGTATTCAGTAAATTGAACCTGTTTAATTTTATTCAAACCAAAAATAATCCTTATTACCTTCGGACGATAACCCCTGACTCGTAAACCAAATCCGCTCAAAAATAAAATGAAATCGATGGTTTCTATACCCCTCATCAGGCGTTTTCGGAAACTCACTCAGGGTAACTAACGTGATCCATTGGGTCACGGATGGGTTCTAAGTTTACGAACACATCAGGTTTAGGACTTGAAGTCGTATCAATAACATAACCAAACATTTTATGTATTTATTTTTTCAGTCCCAGTTTATTTTCGGATTGTCTCTTTGCTTGCATTTATTGGCTTTTTTAAAATATGTCTTATATTCTGGTGTTCCCTTCCATGTTTAATATTATTTTTGAGTACCTATATTAAAGAAGTTGAGAATTTATTTTCTCAGTTCAACTTTACTTACTGATCGTCACTAGCTCTGTTTGGATTTATGGGCTTCTGTAAAATCTTTCTTATAATTTCTGGTATTTCTCCCACGTTTAATCTTATCGTGGAGTAACTATGTTAAAGAAGTAAAGAAGGATGTGGCTTGAGCGCAGAAAGATCTGTATACAAAGTAATGAAGAAGTTTGCTTTACATTATTTTCTGGCTTATAGAACCACACATTTTACATTGAGCCAAATTTTCTTCTCTTTCCATAATTTTCAGGAATAGAACATATGAAATTACCAAGAAAAGAGTAGAAGACAATTCTTGCCTTTTTCAAATACAAAATTGAACTGCAGTGGGCATGGGGTGACTCTACGACCCTGCTCTCATGTAGGGTTACGATAGATCAGCCTGAATTAGTGATCGAGTTAATTTCCATCATTTTGTTTCTTGTATTCTATGTTTCGGTTAGCATCCAGCATTCGCCAGCCGTCTTCAGAAAAACACTTGAAACTTGCAACTTCCAGAAAGGCAACTTTCGTCTCACTTTGACACACATCTTCAAAGATTGATGAAAGTTGCTTTTTCGGAAGGTGCAAGTTTCAAGTGTTCTCCTGACAACGGCTGGTCAATGCTGGCTGCAAAAATGATGGCAATAAACCAAATAATATTTCAGTAAATTGAACCTGTTTCATTTTATTTCAACATAAAATACTCCTGACAACCCTCGATTTACCTTCGTACGATAACCCCCGACGCGTAAACCAAACCCGCTCGAAAAAAAAACGCTAAAATAACAAAATCTCTCGCCTCGATTCCCGTCCCCATCATCGATGCAATTGCACAAGCCGGTTCGGCGTAATCTCAAGCCCGTCGAAGCGACAAAAACCGCAAAAGCTCGCCCTACCGTACCGCCGGCCCTCCAAAGGGCCTCGTACCTTTGAGGGAATCAAGCCAAGGAGGCGTGAAGGTGGCGTCAGAACGAGCGGCGACGCCGGAAATATTTGCCCGACGCGTATGCGCCGCTTTACGAAAACGCCGCCTCGGACCAGTTAATGGAACGCTCTCGATCGCGTAATTACTGAGCCGGTTCAGCGCGGACCGCTGCATGTCATTAGAAATGAGCGAATTTTCCGAGGATGTTCATTAGCTGTTGAAAAGTTTTCCTGGCAGTTTGACGCGAGTTTGGCGCGGTTTTCCTACTGTTAGTGCGGTTGGAATTGTTTTCTGTGGTTCCCAGACGGCTGGTCGATCAGCTGATATAGGATATACGGCACCAATCGTTGACAGTGCTGTAAGTATTTAAGTACTGATATGATCAATTCCTCTTTAACTAGCTCTATAAATGAATAGTTATTTAATGAACTATGTTATTAAAGAAAGCGACTAATGGTCAAGATATTTTAATGCGTGAGCGGAGCGAACGCGTTAATAGTTAGAGACCTTAGTCGCTAAATTAATAACCGTGTTGATTACAAGATTTTTTCTACGATCTCAGCACAAATAATGTATAAATTCTTGATTGAAATACATTCTCATTTCGCACAAGACATTCATTTGACATAAGGGAATTTCAATGTTTCAGTAGAGTTTCGACATTTCTCGTATTGCTTCCAAATACTTCGTGTACGGTTGCCATGAGGATTGCACATTAAAATGGCTCAAAAATTGAGCATTTAAATGGGTCATTAATGCTCAATTTCGTTCACATTAAAATAACCTTTTATTTGGAGGTCGGCGGAAAAAGTTATTTCTTGGCTGGTTATTACAAATTTCAAAAACGACTCATCAGTACCCTTTATTACTAACAAAATAATGTAAGAAGCTTCTGCGCTCTTGTTAATGTTGGAAAAACGATTATTTAAAATTTGAATATCCTATAAGAGCTGAAAGTCACATTTTATCGAGCGCACGTTCTACTTAAACCAGTGCTCTATCGTTTTGCCCAAATATCTGTAATTTTCGGATTTTGAGCCGAAAATGGTTTCAAATGATAGGGTTGTACTCCCTGATGACGAATTCGTGGTCAAATGCAATTAGGTCCGTGGGGCCGTCCGCCCGTCCTTTAGCACAATTACTTCCGAAGGGATTGTCCTAGAGACTAGAGATTTTAATGGTGAGTTTGGTTCCCAAATGCCTTCGTCAACCAGCCAAATCGTACAGGGTATTTCATAAAATATGGCCATTTAAAATTTTTGCTCCCCAATATCTCAAACAAAACAAAACCCATCGAAATGAAATGTTACTGCCATATGCAAGATGGTCATAATAAGCTTCATGCAAAATTTTGTGGTCATAGTGTAGACAGAACCATAGAAAATTCAATTGGAATATTGACAAGACGAAACTTCATATTTCAATAAAAAAATAATCCGATTCTGATGAAATTTATTTCATAAATAAAGATTGATACACTGAATGTTCATGCAGAATTTTGTGGCCATAGTGTTAACAGTACCATAGAAAATTCAATTGGAATATTGAAAAGAAGAATATTTATATTTCCATAACAGGATATCCGATTCTAGTGAATTTTTCTTTGTGAATGAAGACTGCTATACTAAATGATAAGTAAAATTTCAAATTTGTATAACTCGAGAACCATTCAACTGATTTGAACCATTAACGAACTGAATCGAAATATTTCAACCGCACATGTACCCTGAAAATATTAATTCTTCTTAACATTCACAAAGTTAAGGGTATTTTTCTCAAGTCTGTAACTTCCTTCCCTCCACCTAGCCTGAAAGCTTTCGTATTGGAAAACTTTAACAGTCCACAATTTTGTTGAAATCTTACACCTACAATAAAATTCTGAAGTTTTGTAGTGGTTTCTGTGGGAAGTTATTGTGTTAACTGTCTGTTGCAACGCCATAAGCGTACACAAACTCAATGATCTCAATTAAAAAGTGCAACATTGTTTTCTAAAATATTCCTGTTGGGTTCACTGCATCGGCCAAACCCCACTTCACCAAAAACGAATCTGAAAACCATAAAAATACCTTTAAATTTTTCAATTGAATGAAGCGGATAGTATTATAACATCGATAACATCTGCGTTTGTACAATGAAAAGTTGATATTGGGAAAACGCTTGGAGATTTCGAGGAAGAATTTGGGTCGAGGGCATGCCATAATATAAATAACATAAATGTTTATGTCGACTTTGACTGATTATCTATTTTGTTTTCTGGAATTTTCTGCGACTTCGAGTTTATCAACTGAGGATTCCTCATTAACGATTGAAACTATGTAATTTTGTAGTTTGTACCTTAAAGTGATAACTGATAGCTCATATCAATCCATTTTGTTATCTCAATAGTTGTTAAGAAAATTGCATCAATTGCTATTGATCATTCAACTTCGCACCGTGAATGGCGTTAAAGATAAACATAAGATACAGGAAGGTCCACGAGTAACTATTCACTATACATGGTTTGACAGTGAAACTTTGTTACTTTGAGAAGTTCGAAAACAATATAAAATGCGGAATAAAAATAATTGGTTGAATACAGAGGGATTTATGGAATTCGCCAGATCTTTTGGATGGCTATGACTCAAGGGCGTAGCCAGGAATTAATTTCGGGGGGGGGGTTTTGACATTTTGGCAATTGACTTTGTAGGTGCCGGGAATTGTGAGAGTCGCTTTCTGTAGCAAGTATTTGTTGTTTTTGAGAATTCAATAATCCTTTTCCTACTTCGGAAACAATATTCAACATAGATATTCCTGGTTAGGTAAACCTATTTTTCAAATATGCTTCAGAATTTAATTTTATTCACTCAAACAAAAATTAAAAAAAACAATTTTTATTTCACGAACAATATTTACAGTATGAATCAATATGAAATTAGTGTGAATGTGTGCTTTCATTGAAACTAAATAGAATTTTTAATGTTTTACTCCAAAATAGTGCCAACAACATATGAATAGGTATTAAAAATGAAACAGTGAGAAAACACAAACAATACTTTTTATGGTGAAGTCCATCCGTCTTTTTTTTGTAGCGAATTGGGCAACCACTTCATTTTCATCAATTTTCACACTATAATGAATATTCATAAGCGCCAACCCATTCAATCTAGTTTCGCTAGAAGAATTGCGCAGGTAATTTTTAATTCTCCTCAAGCTGGAAAAACTTCTTTCTGGAGTAGCAGTAGATACAGGAATTGTAGCTAAAATTTGTAGTAGGATGTAGATGTTGGGATACATAATATTCTGATTGCAGTCATCTAAGCATTCTAATGCCGATTTTGAAATGGAGTTCATTGACATTTTCCATATTTCAAATTCTGCTTTAATTATGATTTTATTTTTTTCTGGGAGTAGTGAAGAATACATCGATAATGCGTCTTCTAATTCATATTCTCTGTTGAAATTCTGAGGTAGCAGACCAGGGGCCTATTGCACCAAATACTTTGCAACTTTTCACTTTGCACTTTTCACTTTTCAAATGAATTTAGTTGCACCAAACGCATTCATAATTGAAAAATACAATGTGTAAAGTCAAGTGCATAGTGAAAATTACTCCGCAGAAATTAAATGTTGGGAGAAATGTTGTGCAACATAACTAATTTTCACTTTTGAAATTCGTCAGAATGCAAAATGCGAAGTGAAAAGTTTCAAATATTTTGGTGCAATAGGCCCCTGATAAGGCTGATATTAATTTTCGGTGGTTAGAAAATCTATCACTTAATTGTTGGATAGTACCTATGTTCTAGAAATGGAATGAAGAAATTAATTTTAAAATACGTTGTTGTATCTAGATTTTCGGAGATAAGTTGGCTTAAGTGCTAAATGAAAGATTATTTTTGGAACAAAAAATAACTCCGAAACATTTCGGGGGGGGTTTGAACCCCCAAAACCCCCCCCCTGGCTACGCCCTTGCTATGACTCCCGAATCATTCGTAAACTTCTGTAAACAATAGGCCCTTTCTATTTGAAGCCGCATCACTTCCAAACTGATGTAAAATCAGTTGGTGCGCGTTCTATTTGACAATGTTGTGATTTTGAACTGATGCGCTTCACTTCCAACTGATGTTGCTTTCTGACAAAATCAGTTTTCCACAATCACTTCAGTTCACCATAACAATAACATAACCTAACATTTTGGTGAAAGTTTACAATTTACTTCTAAACATGACAGAAAGTGAATCATTATCCTCGGTTTCATTCCTATTAATGTTTAATTCATATGACTTTAGAATTTCTTTCCGAACTATCGTCGATGGTACTCTGATTTCAATTCAAACCTTATCGTTTTGTAGACTGTCATCCGAAAAAGGCATGTTCTATTTGTCAAAATCACTTCACTTCCAACTGAAGTGATTTCGGAAATTATTCAGGCAAATAGAAAGCTAGGAATGGTGGAAATAATCATTAATGAATGATAAACTTATAAGCAGAGGAGGTACGCTCAGGGAAAAACAACCTGGCCAACGTTCTTTGAAACTAGGCAATTGTTCATTTTGAATTTTTTTCTGAGAAGCAAGCCCTATTTTCATGAAACCTAGAGCAGCTGGTATCCAAATTTTGATTACAATTTAGACAAGCATTAATCAAGGTTACACAGCAAAAAAAAAGGTGGAAAAAGTTGATATTTGTGGCAACAGGAGCGAAAAGACTGTCACAGGGTGTGCAATTTTGCGTGTTTTCTTAAATGTCCATTATTTTAAAATCATGCAACTTAGATTTTTTTAATATTTTCCTGACAACCAGCAATACTTGCCTTTTCACCCGGTTCCGGGTTGACGTCGAGTTTTGGGACACCCAGTATTATTGTTAAAAACCGAACAATCGGAGTATAAGTGAAAATACTGTTCGCATAGCAACTATTACTGCATTGCAATTGATAATTTCGTTGCGATACAACATAAAACAATCCTCTTATTGTTAACACTAATAATAATGTTTAAAATATAGAAGACATTTATTGTTCGATTTTAAAACAACAAGATAAAATACGTTTCAGAGTAGAAAGATACTCAATACTCGATTCAATACGATTTATGGGTTACTAATTTTTAAAACTATGTGGTGTATCATTGCAAATGCACTAAATGCAGGATATTCTCTAGGCAATGTTAAACCTATAGCTTGCTTACTTTTTGTCCAATATCCTTTTCCTGAACTTTTTCAAGTATACGAAGAATAAAATTACTTATTTTATTCAATTTGGTGTAAGTCCTTCGCGTTGTTTATAAATAAGTGATTTTAAAATGAGTTTTAAAACTAGTAGTATATGTAACATTTTATTATTTTACATAATAAACAACCATAAAATTTATATCTTGATGTATTATAAGATAAACGGGTTAAAAGTTTATGTGATGTCATACAGTCAAGTAATTTGGGTATGAACGGAAATCATTCAAAGATGAGGTAATTGATGCACGTGTACTTGTTAGGAGAATATTATCTTGTTTCCTCTCGTTGCATTATTATAGAATAAATATTATAACTAAGTATGTACACTTAGGACGAATATATGAACATGAAATTTCACTTACGCCCAACTTGGGTTTGTACAGTGCTCCTTCTCCATTACGTAGCACTTAATTAATTGTAAACAAGTAAACTTCTGAAAATGATTGGAGTAACGGTTTTTGATGAACTGCATATAATATCGAATGATTAGTTTTCGAATGAACCAAAAGAAATGTTATCATAGCGATGTAAGAGAGTTATTCAGCAAGTCATTTAATCATTCAACGTAAATAGTTTCAATGTGAACGTTTTCAGCCAAATGAAGAATTTTTATAGGAATAAAATTGATGGAAATGCATATTCAGAAACCATACATTATCCATTTAAATACACTTAAAGTTAAGATTTATATCCTAATATTCGAAAGAGGTGAAATGAATGAACCATTTATACTATTTAGGAATATTGTATTCGAATTGGGTGAAAAATAACACCAACCGTTTTTTTGCAAAGAAATTCTGCTTTGAAAATGAAGGTGAACTATAGAAAACTTGGTCGCCAGAAGTTGCTTTGGAGCTCTCAAACTTGAAAGTTTGTAAAAAATTCATCAAAACTATTTGAAAATCTGAAAATTTGAAAAAATACTAGAAAAAAGTTCAGAATCACAGTTTTAGTCTCGTGAAAAATTCAAATATATCGAGGAAAAATTTAAATTGCCGAATATCGATCGGAAATTATGCATTTTGACTAAAAATGTGATTATGAACAAGCTTTTTTTTCGACATCTCCGATATGTTTTGATCTATTTTTCCCGAGATTTTTCCTCAAAAGTTTGACATCTTTGAAGCAACTCCTAGTCACGAAGTATTCTGTTTTGATTCACAAAATAAATTTAACTGGAATTGGATATCCTGATGTTATGAAAATATAAAAATTCTTCTTTTCAATATTCCATTTGAGATTTTTATAGTTCTATTAACATTATGGCAAAAAATTCTGCATGAACATTCAGTGTATCAATTTTTATCTAGAAAGTAAGTTTAATTCGAGTCGGATATTTTTCATGGAAATATGAAGTTTCTTCTTTTTAATATTCCAATTGAATTTTCTATGGTTCTGTTGACGCAATGGCCAGAAAATGTTGCATGAAGCTTATTATGAGCATCTTGCATATGGCCGCAACATTTCATTTCGATGGTTTTCGTTTGTTTGATGAACAAAAATTCTGAACGGCCATATTTTATGGAACACCCTATACGATTTGGCGAAATTAACCGAGCCATTTGGAAACCGAACTCACCTTGAAAATTTCTCGAGGACAATCCCTTCGTAAGTTATTGTGCTAACGGTCGGACGGCCCCACAGACAGAATTGAATTTGACCACAAATTCATCAGGGAGTAGAATTCCATCGTTTGAGACAATTTTCGGCTCAAAATTCGAAAATTACAGACATTTGGGCAAAATCCAGAATGAAGGCTTAAAAATAGCGTACTTGAATTGGTTGCAAAATTTCCTACTATTTCCCATTCTGCAATGTGAGAAAAATTATATTTTTCGAAATATGAGAAAAGCCCCTTAGTTATCTGCGATAATTTTCATGGTTTTTGTATATTGTCTTCAATATCAGAATTACATAACTTGCATCTAGGTTCTTTATTCTATCCCTGATATTATTTATATATCTTTCTGCAATTTAGTTTTAACTTATTAATATTCACGAGATTTTTATGTTTGTTATTAGCTGTTTATAGTGCATGGATAATTTCGAGAACTCAAGATAAAGATTTGTCTTCAACGTTGCATTCAGTATTAAGGATCATCGATTGAAGCACCTGTAACAATCATATGTTTTGCTCCACGTGTTATGGCTATAGGATTGTTTTCATCCTGCGATTCTATTTCGGATAGAAAATCTGACCGGAAATTGCCTACATCTCCGTTATTATTTCTCATCATCGAACGAATCAAGTGACCGACGTTTGTCATCTTTTCTACCGTCTAAATATAGGAGGCATTGAAAATTTTGTGGGAGGCATCTGGCGTCATGAATGCAAAATTAAACCTTCAAAATAAACTGGCCACGTACACTGACTTGAGCAGACACTTTCCACTGCCAGATTGTTATTCATTCGAGCTTTGGCTTTCTTTCTTGTGGATTACAGTTCAGTTAATCTAGGATTTGGGTATTTCTGGCTTACAACTTCAGGATGTTATAGCTCGTCCAAAAATATGAACAAAAGATTCTATTTACTTACCTTCAAAAATGCACCGTTTTCTGATTGAAATAAAAGAAATTGGATTTTCGCGAATACCTCTCGTACCTGTTATCGTACAGAAAACAGCTTTCGTCAGCATCTTCTAATCATGATAAGCAATGTTTTTGCGGAATTTGTTTTCTCAAGTCTTGATTGGCGAAGGTATAGAAGGGTGCCTAAGGGTAAGTGGGTGTTTTTTCCCTCAGCTTTTACGCTGATGAAAAAAAGTACTGATTTTGAGACGCTCATTTAATCTGCCAATGTTTTCTACTACACAAAAAAGGCACACCTGGTCATACGCTCTAAAGTCGACCGTTTTCGAGAAAAATATCTAACTTATTTGCTGAAAAACATGGTGAATTATTCCAAAAAATGAACCATGTTCTTTGAGATATCCATTGAAATATAATCTGGGAGGGTTCTGCATTTCTGAAAAAACTTTATAGGTTTTCACTACCAGTCTCTGAAACAGAAATAATTAAAAAATTTCAATTAAGATGAAGTGCTCCGGCGAAAATCTTTGCACTTATTTGTCAGGAGCAAATTGGTTTCGAAAAATTTGTTGCCTAACAGTAAAACTAAAAAGGAAATAAATGAAAAAGGTAATGTAACGTTTCGGTGTCTATAATATAAGACACCGTCTTCGGACAAACTTGTAAAATCTTCGGAATTGTGTGGTTTCTCATTCGCAGTCTAATTGACATTTCGCAGGAGCACTTCATCTTAATTGAAAATTCTTAAATTATTTCTGTTTCAGAGACTGGGAGTGAAAACCAGTAAAGTTTTTTAGAAATATTTGTTGAGCACTCGCTCTATCTAAATGAGTGTTATATCGTTTTGCCCAAATGTCTGTAAATTTTCTTGTTTTGAGCCAAAAATGGTCTCGAACGATAAGGTTCGACACCGAGTTCGACACACTGATAACGAATCCGCGGTCAAATTTATTCTGTTCATAGTAACCAGTAAAATCGTACAGGGTGTTCCATAAAATATGGCCCTTAATAATTTTCGTTCTCCAATATCTTCGACAGAACAGAACCGATCGAAATGAAATTTTGCAGTAAAATGCTCAATAATAATTCAAAGCAGTACGTAAAAATTTGTGGGAGTTGCGTAAATACGACCATCGAAAAGTCTATCGTAATATCGCAAAAAAAATTCTGATATTCCCATGACAAAATTTTCGATTGACCGGCGAAGTAAATGATCATACAGATTCTCAAGAAAATTGTGATATAAGAACCAAAAAATTCTCATAGTTATCGATTTTTACATGCATATTTCATTTTTGAATGATTCCAGAATCCAGAAAATAATTCCGAACGTGCTGGGATTTTGTATTCATATACTCGTATCAGTATCAATATCAAGTCCTATAGAAACTTATGAGTTAATAGTCCTATTACTTCACCAACGAAAGAGCGCTCGAAAGCACCTAAAAACCTCTTAAAATTTTCAACAATAAAGTTGATAGCTGTATTATCAGTTCTTTATCTGTCATTTCGTCTTGCTGCTTCAAGCAGTCAAATTTTTGGAATCAGAAATCACCTTCGTCTGATTAATTAGTTACTTCGAAATACCTTTCAAATTATATCTAATTTCAATCTGAAATCGTGATTTCCTCATTGCTTCAACCGGCCTAGATAGACTTGGTAAATGAAAATGTTTTTGTTTTCAATTGATAAGAAACTAGGCTGACCTTGGAATTATTTCCTATAAAAATATAATGCGATTAAAGTAATCGGTTTATTCCCAATCTGATCGAATAAAAATAATATGGTAGGAAATCCACGATGAAAAAGAAGCCTTTTATTCAACCTTCATCTCAACTGTTCAAACCCTTTGTTATGTCTCGTTTCACAAATGGGTTAAGTCAAGATAACATGTCGGATAGAATTGACTGAATCGAGACTGATATGCTTTAACTCTCAATTATTCAGTTTATGCTACTTCAATTAAAAACAATCTCGAAGAATTTTTCATGGCATTTGAATATTTCGATCAATTGTCTAGTGAAAACATTCGTTCTATTTACAGTATTGTACTACAAATTAGGTCTGTTTAGCTTCTCATTTTTCAGTTCCACAAAATTCATATTTTTCTCTGAATTACCATATACCTCCATTTCATACCAATTATGGGCGAATATATCCTCCCACATGTAAGAGAACGTAAACTTTAATATTAATTACTATGTTAATTTGTTACACCTAAAATTTCATTTGTTCCATTGTTCTGTTATTGTTGGTTATGAGGTCATATTTGCAGTGTTTATCAGGCTTTTTAATTCGAAGTATTGTTGTCAATACAATAAGCAATGCCATAGAATTAGTATTTATTTTTAAAGAAAAATAACGATTTTCTTGTTGAGTTTAAGATAAGAGAACATTAAAAAAGAATTATGACTACATGACCTATTGTGGGTTTAAAAAAGTGATAGATTGATTGTTTTTTTGTGATTTACTTCAAGACTTTCCATCTGAAGGCACCTGGTGTGTTGAGGGTATAGCCTCGGGTATAGCTTTGGTGAAGAAAGGTAAGAACCCCATGACGATCTTTTATATTTCATTCGAAACAGACGTCTAAGCATCAAAATTTATGCTTCTGGAGAAACGATTTGAAATAACCATCTGGGAATCAGAATATTAGTGAATATTAGTTGTTTGTTATGAAAATTCTGGTATGGTGATGAAATAAATGTGGAAATTCTACACCTATAAGTTTTAATCAGTCAAAATGTGTATTTTTGATAGACACTCATGGGTACCCTACAGCGAATTATATGGGAAAATTTGCACGTTTCTAATGGAATGAATTAAATGTTTATGTCTAATGAAATGTAATAACCCAAGGTTTGGGAGTTCAAATTATTTCCGGAAATTTTTATTTATATTTTTAGAAATTACCTCTGTCTTTGACTTGTGATGATTCTCGAAATAATCGAAGAATTGCAGGAAATAATTGGCCTCTAGTGGTTATACCAGTGAAAATTACAAACCTTATAATAAATCAATATTCGAAGTTTTAATTCAATTTTTGGAAAATATAGTTTGATATGTTTAATAAGTATTCATCACTAATACTTCAGCAAATCGAATAATTATCGATTATTTCATGTAATTGTCACCGTTTTCAGCATTGATCGCATCATAAAGTCTTCTGACCTACATATTATGCTCATGGGAAATTAGCATTCCTGAACCAAATTAATATTTATATGAAATGTAGCCGTAAATGAAACGACCTTGTCTCTAGAGTAAGTTTTAATTTAGCAACATGATGAGTAATGTAGTCGAACAATGGCTGCCTTAATTTCAGAGTAGGTACCTAGCCCACTCAGTGCCATGGATGAAATATAAATCTTTTTTATTGGTGCCCTATCAACTAATTGTCAACGAAATACAGTGGAACTTTCCTATAATGAAAGCGCAAATCCTCGCAAAAAATTCGTTATAAAGAAATTTCGTTATACAGAAAATTTGTTTTTATAGTCGGCAATGTCGCGGTCGACTTCACTGATAAATTTAAGTTCAACATTCAAATTTAAGCACTTCCTTTTAGACATTTTCGCACAACTTTCACTCTAGCGTAATGGTTTAGATCTCAGACTTTGTCTAAGGGTTAGATTGAAACCAAACAGCCAGAGGTGTATTTAGAACTCAGAAAGATATCTCTGCCCGCTGTAATGATTTAGTTTAAGGTCGGGTTTTATTATGTACCTCCGGAAAATTTCGAAAAAACACCTACCCTTTTACCATCTTACCAATACCTTCCCAAAGAGTGATGTTCTTGAATATTTTGTTATAGAGAGAATTAACTTGGTTTTAGAGGTGTTTTTTCTCATGGAATTTGTATTCAAGGTGCAATGTCTTGTACGAAATTCGTTATACAGACGTTCGTTATAGGAAGTTCCACTGTGTTGAAGTTCTTTTTTATAGAGCATTTCCAATATTTAGACTAATCGGGAAATCTTTGTAAAAAACAGTTAGCACAGTGGAAAACTAAAATTGCAATTTTCAAACGAAAAGATATGAATATGGAGGAAGGCTGTATTCATACAATACATTTACATTAAGTTAAAAATAGTGTTTATTTTCATGTGACAGAATCCAGAGATGTAGTGTAAAATATACCCTTCCAATTGATTATTCTCTAAAAATTTCAAATGGCCAGTTGACATCGTTGTAAACTGTGACTGAACATTCAACCAATGAAATGAATGCTTACGAGTACGTCACACTCAACCGATCGTTTGATCGCTATCTTATTTTGGCGATTTCAATTTTTTTTTCGAAAAACTGACTAAAAAGGGATATTCGCTATGATTCTCTGAGGGTTCATTATTTTCAAATGATTTTTTCATAATTTAAAACTGTAAGTGCAACCTGATAAACGTTTCTTCTGACGAATTGGGATTCAATAACATCTCGTTGACAAACATTCGGGAACCATGACATTTGTTAGTTGAATCGATTGATAAATTTTAAAAAAAAAATAAATAAAAACGAACATGTAAATCATTTCAATAACAAGTAAAATTCATTGGGATGATCAAGAATCTTTAGTTATTTACAATGCTAATGAATTATCTGTTATCTGTTTGAAATTGTTGAGTGTTCAATTTATGCTATTTAATATCCAATCTTCATGGCAACCGTCAGTCTCGTGCAAAATAAGAATGTATTTCAATCAAGAATTCATACACAATTCATATTGAGATCGTCGGAAAAATATTGTAATCATCAACTTGTTATTAATCGAGCGACTAATGGTCTCGAACTATTGAAATTAAAATATCTTGACCATTAGTCGCTGTCTTTAATAACCTAGTTGATTATATACATTGGTATGATTTAATTTCGATTCCATCATATTGATCAATAAACCATGAAGCCCTTAGTTGAACTAATCGGACGTGGTGAATTAATGTAATAATCATATTTCTAAAAGAAGGTCAACATTGAGTCTAATCGTATTATAGAGGTTAAGTGTGTACTTGTTCGGACTAATTCGAGCTTTGTTCTGATTTTAATCGGAGTGTTCGTAAACTGGTTCAATAAGAATTGGTTCAGAAAATTATTGACCAATTTATGGATCTTAATCAGTGGGGCGGTGAACTCAATTAATATTGTCATTGGAATGAAGATAACAATAATTTAAATTTGTTTTGTGTGTTTTATTTATTGCGTAGCGACTCGGTGCGGAAAAGTAGGATTCGAATTGAAATTAAATTTTTAGCTGAAACATAACATCGGCAGAATTGAATGAATGGAAGAAAATATTCTATTAACTTATAGTCTAAAATACACGGTTTGAGATACAGGTTGTTGAAATTGAAAAAAACTTCGTTTTGGCACGGAACTTTTTATCGTACAGAAAACAGCGTTCGTGAGCATTTTTCAATTGTAATAAGCATTTGTGAGATCTTTTTTCTCGAGTCTTAATTACTAGTGAAACTTTTGAGGGGCAATTGGGCGTTTTCCAGCTTCCTCATTTCTAAAATTAAGGAACTAGTACGGTTTTTACGACACCCATTTGGGACGTCACTGTTTTCTACACAAAAGAGTATTCCTGGTCATAGCCTTTAAAGTTGATAGTTTGAAAAAAAATCAACTTTAATGTTGAGAAATAAGGTCAATAGTTCTTTACTAACCGTCGAAAAAAAGTACAACTTTAGAGCTTATAATCAGGAATATTTTTTGTGTGTAAAAACATCGGCTCGAATGGGCGTATCAAAAACCGTACTTTTTGCACTGGCGAAAAAATTCAAGCAAAAAACACCCAGTAATCCTTCAAAACATTCACCAATTAAGACTTGAGATGAAAAATTCTGCAAAAAAGTCGATGTGTATTTTTGAGCATCAAATAAAACAAGCAAAATGTCATATTGTTCATAGAATCTGTACTTAAAAGCGAAGAATATTGAGCTGTTTCAAAACTCCTACCGATTGTTTCACAGTAACTAGATTCATTTCAAAAATTCTTAGCATTTCAACATTGATTTCGATAATGCAAGTTGTATCAATTCAAGTTGTGTGTCTTTCTATCTGGAGTCTATTTTAAAATAGATAAAAAATTATTCATTATCATCGATTAAATTGGATTTCATTATTCAAGATAAAAAATGAGCACATAAATTATCACTTCGCACTATTTTCCTTGTTTACCGAATTACATTCTATTTGTTCTAATTAAGTACTATTTGAATATGATGAGATTCATTAGCGATTAGATCATTTGAATTCCTGAGTATGTATTCATCTTTGCGTACAGACCTCGTTAAAATTATGCGACTATCCAACAGCAAGTCAACTTAAAACATATATTTTTTGATTAATTTACCTTTTTCGAACATTAAAAGTTTGATTATTTTTTGTTCTATTTCGATAGGATATTTTCCGAGTATAATATTACACATTCTACACACACATCAACCTCTGGGGAGGGGTTGCTGACCTTTCCAAATTATTAGTAACGTATGTTGGAGATCACTTTTCTTTTCAAGAGCTTCATGGTTTTCCCTTATTGGATTAAATTCGACAAACTTAGAAACACTAGAGTTAGGACTGCGCGCTATAACGAGATTATGAACACGAATGAATTTTTAAGTGGTGAGAATTTCAGAAGTATGTAGAAATAGCTCGATTTTTGATTCCAAGGGGCCAAAGGGTTAGAGGTGAAATAATTTCTGAAATATGTACTCCATCGGGCTTCCTTTCTCAAATTTTGAATACTATTGTCTTTATCTTTGACAAGCCTTTCAAATATTTATTCGCTTCCTCATTAGTTGACTGTTCAGGAAAAATTATGAAATAGAATGGATATTTTCGTCTGAAACGAATTTACAAGAAGACAAATGAATACGGCTCGGTGATGCATGGCAAAACATACAGTTGAATAATGAAAAATAGATTGTAGATAGAACAGTCAAACAATATACAGGGTGGCCGGACGATTGTCGTCCAAAGAAAAAATAGGTCTCTCGTCTCATGGGATATTCGAATCACCCCCCCTGTATGTCATGCGATTTTTCACACGGTTTCCGAGTTAGGAATTTTTTTTATGAACTTTGGCGAATTTTCAACTTGGCGATATTAAAAAATAAATTAAAAAAAAGTACAAGAGTTTTCTGATATATTTTTTGTGTAAATAAATCGCCATGAACTATAACTAGACGTTTACCAAAAATTATTTTTTGCCAGTTTAAGATTTTTTCTGATCAAGTTATGATAGAAAATGCTGAAAATTTGCTTTTGAGAAATTTTTTGGATAAGAAAAAGAACAAGGTATGGCAATAAATCACACATCATGTAGATAAAAAAAAAATTATTTCTAAAAATTACAATAAAAGAAATAAATGAATAAATAATTTTGCGAAGGTGTAGAATGTGTATTGAGGCTGGAGGTGGCCTTTTTGAAAACCTATTGTAAATTTTATGAATAAATTTATTTTTATCTACATGATGTGTGATTTATTGCCATACTTTTTCTTTTTCTTATCTAAACGTT
>CM024239.1:761544-848644 GCA_013421045.1 Propylea japonica | reverse complement strand
CGTTAAGAGACTCTTACAGCAGCTGGAATTACTATCGTAGTGTTAAAATACTGATTCAGGTATGCTCTTTCTGAATATATGAAATTATTGGGTATTCATTCAAAGGTAGATAGAAATAAAAGGACCAAAGCTGAAATGTTCATCCAGAAACACAGCCCAAAAGTCAAACCAACCAAACACCCCTTAAAATTCACCATCTAAAATAGATTACTTTTTATAAAACACAATGTGTAGACTTAGAACCTGAAAATGATCAGGACCTTCTGGTGTCACGCCGTATTTTACTCTGGAAGATTTGATACCAATACAAAGGGTGGAAAACGACTAGCTGAACGAAAAGATCGAAAACCTGAGCGATCAGCGATATTGGCAGACACTCCATTTAAAAAGGAATTTAAAGAAAATGAAGATGAAAAATTTTAAAGAACAAAAGAAGAAGGCTTAAAAAACAGGGTCGTCGAAATATATAGTCCGTTCACGAAAGGTTGAGCCGTCGGTTGGCCATGATAATTTGACATATTCCACGGTGTATATTAAAATTTTAGGTTATGATGTTATTCTTTGTCAGATTGATACGCAATGGTGTCAATATTGCATAGAGTTGTCTGATAACTCGTAAGCTCGTCGCGAGGCCGGGGGTACATTCGGCAACATTGAATTATTTTATTTTCAAACGTACAATTATAACTGACAGGATCATCGAAAAATTTCTATTTCTCCGCCAAAGGAGGAAAAAAGTGTGCTAAGTAACACTTTTCCGTCCGGCGGCAGGAAAAGTGTTGCTAAGTAACACTTTTCCGTCCGGCGGCAGGAAAAGTGTTACTATGCAAAAGATTAATAAGAATCGGTAATAACCATGATCTAACTTTTTAAACAGATCAATAAATGCAACTTCCAAGTACCTACTGTTATTCATATCGGTAACATTCAAGTTCCTTCAATCACTGACAGGACATGTCAATAACAATCATCACTTCAAAACTATTTAAACAGTTATGAAAATCGTGGAAGGATCTATATAAAGCACCAATACATACTGACTTTATAATAAAATTCAATTGTAACAATAAATAATTATTTGTTTTTCATCAAATTCTCTGTGATAGGTCTTCAGTTATCCACAAATGAACTTCGTTCTTTCTCGTAATTTCAATATTCCTTAAACGAATATTTTAATCAATAAACGTAATAGAACTATTCAAAAAGGATATTCGTACCTTGTTTATTCGTATCTATTTATTTTCCTTCAAAAATGAGTATTTCCCGATAGACTTCCTCCTCTTCAACACACATATGACAGTTGTCAGAATTTTCCGATGTCATAAATAAATCAATTATAAGAAGTGTCAAAAAATCAAAATTATAACGATCGTAAATGGATAGAATCATGTGCGTATAGGTAAATCAATCCGAAGATGGATATTCAGATTTTCATGAATTTCAAAACGTTTGAAATAAAATAACATATTTCATTCGGATGAGAAGTGACTTTTCATGGCTCGTTTCAATTGCCAGCCTCACTGCGTTCGGCTGTCAAACTCAAGCTCGCCATGAAAAGTGACACTTCTCTCCTTATAAAAATAATATACTATTACTTTATGACAGCAATACTGCCAACTTTAGATAAATAAAGAAAAAACGCATACTATGTGCTCAACCTTTCGTGACGGAAGGGTATATGCAACAGTAGAGGTAAAGCAAAACCACAGAACAGGTATTCTATGCTAACACCATTGAAGAAAGAATCAGTTCTGTAGAAGAAACTTTCTGTTTAATTTGTAAAAAAGCTTTTTCCAACTCTCGACCTAAGAGACATTTAGAGTTAATTTTTCTGAATGGACATATGTTTGTATTGCTTTATTAGTTCGATTCTATATTTTTTTTATAGATATATGTTCAAATTAAATAAATATACATATGCAAACTTTATAGATGTTTACATGATTATACGTAAAAATTGACAAAACCAACCCCGGTCTCCCTTACCTAAATACAGACCTGCACCTTCTTTAATGTATTCGAGTAGTCCATTAGCCCGTGGACATTTGTATCTTATCTAATACTTTTTCTACATTTTATTGTATCGTTGAAGTTCGAAGAATAAAAACAAATCAGTTTTTTTTACCGATTTTTCTTTATCGTCCCTGATAGCATCTACTCATGTCCATAGAGACTGAAGGAAACCCACAAAAAAATTGGTTTTTCGAACCTGGATAATGTGAAGGACGGAAGAAAACATCTGAAGTCTTTAATATTTCCTTAAAATCCATTGAAACGATAGTAAGTATTAATTAAACCCAAAATTGAATGAATAGAATGAAACAAATAGCTCTTTAGGATATTCAAATAACCTTTTTCCGAAGACGAATATGAGTGATAAAGCAAGGGGGGACAAAGTTTCGAAAATTTGCCCACTGCCCACTGTGCTTTGAAAGGTTAGAAAACCTAAGGTGAAAGGGGTGGTATTATAGTTTGCGATTCAATGTTTTTGTCTGAGAGCATTGAAAATAATGAAAACTCTGTGGTGATACTCTTTCAATTCAACACACTCTTCGTCTTCAGGATTACACGGCATCTGTTATCATTGTGTATATGTGCTCATATCTGCCAAAGTTTTATGAAAATCGCATCATTACACGATATTTTGAGAAAAACATACAATCCTCATAATTAATAAAGATTTTGATTGAAGAATATTGATTCTTTCTATATACGAATAAAAGTGAAAATGCCTTGACTCGTATGATGATTACAACAGAAATTATTCAGAGATGTCAAACTTTAACATCATCGCCTTAAAACATTGTCATAGTAAGTTTTTGAATATTGAAAGTTTGAATTGTGTTCTGTTAACAAATATTTTTTGTACAACTGTCAAAAACTTGACTTTTCTCATCACTATGGATGCGTAAAATATAACTTTTTTCACCGTCAAAAAAGTCTTTTTTCACAGTTAAAAAAGTCTTTTTTCACTGCTTTTAACTAAAGTTAGAACAACTTAAAAATAATGAATATTTTAATTACAACTACATAATTTCACAAAATTATGATTGTATCTGTACCTTATAAAGTAAATTAGTTTCGTCATCAGCATCTCTGAGAAATTTATTGATATTATCCCTCCATAACAATTTAGATTTTAGATTTCTTTATTCGGTCAGTGACGGCTCGTGCCCTCCAGATGGGGGTCGGCCAGACCAAAGAAATATATATATAACACAGATTTTTTTATTCGCGATTGTAAACTCTTAATTTTTTTTTGCCATCACAGCCGCCTCGTCATTGGTTTGTCCGAATAATTTAGTCGCTATATTAAAATGATTGAAATTGTCTAACAAGTTATTGAAAATATCATTCGCGGTTCAAATTTTACGGACATCGCAAAATCCCCAAAAATCGTTTCGATAATTCACCGTGTCGTCAAAATTTGACAGATACATTTAATATCTATTGTCTCGTCTATTCCCCAAGAAGAGTACGTTGCACTGTCTATTTCCTCATAAATTAATTCCCTCGCCGAATCATATAAATCACTCTGTATGGTTCTTGACAAACCAAAAATACCGACGGCGCGGAAGGCTAAACACAATTTTTGAAATCTTTGTCTAAATTCGCGGCGATTAAACGACCTCCTAAAAATTCTCATGATTGTTTCTTGTGTCAATAGGAAAGGGATCATATTCAATAGATGTTTCATAATTTTACTACTTTCCCTAACCTTATCGTCGAAACTTTTTATAAATTTGCGATGAGCACTCGAGCACTGTCCGAACAATTCAAAATATTTTGTTTTCCGACTCACCAAGTCGACGCTGCTTTACACAACCTCCCTTACATGTGCCATTACCTAGTATCTCAAATTTAACAATCAAATAAATTTGTAACAAACTTACGGAAGTAGCCAAATAAATTTTAATAACACTTGGACACTTGTATTACACTGTCGACTTACCCCTTAGAAATACACTAACCCCTTTTCAATTCCTTATACATAAGCGAAGATCGCGAAATGCGATTCTAGATGAATCCCTCTTCTGAGGTACGGCCTGCCGACCTAGCCGCGTATTCTAGACCTTTTGAAATCACGATATTCCTAAAGTTAAGAATACATTAATGATATTTTCATGATCAGAAAATCAGTAACTACTATCGAACGGTACAAAACCGATCTTTCCTGAAATAGTTATAATTAACTATTCATTCGATCAGTGAAAGAACTGTGCAAATTAGCAACTTCTGCTTCGCAGGGTAGGCCTGCCGACCGTGACTATTGGGAAGCGACCTACTATCGATGCGTTGTACCGTTTACTGAGTGGCCGTATTCTGGACGTATGTCGTAGTATCGCTTCATTTACGTACTGGTAGTACGGCCGAGGGCTGTGGGCCGACCTTGGTGTCACAATTGTAACATTTGTTTTACATTTCAGATCTACTGTTACGGGTGTAACGTACAATTCTGAATTGTTAGCTTTCGGTGATGTTACGATATGTTACTATTTATAATTTTGGGTTTGTTACAAAAAAAACAATCGCTAGATGCTTTGGAAATCGAATATTTGGTGAGCCAGAAAGGAAATGTTGGGCGGAATAAGTTATATTTTTCTGTTCTGAGTGGAAATATAAATATCCAGGCAATTTTAATATCGAAATTGATAATTCAGAATGACTTTGAATGACTCAGAATTATTTCAATTCCCGATTATTTTTGGGTCGGCCCGGCCGACCCTGCCGACCCCGACGAGCCGTCACTGTATTGCGGTATCCGACGCTTGGTATGAATAAGCGGGACCAATTTTGAAAATTCCTTATATCAATATTTTCCTTGAACTTCGATGTTTTGAAACATTGAGCTCCATAATTGGAAGGTTTAGTTTTAAAAAAATTTTTTATTTTTCCTCGAAATAGCATGTGAGCACATTTTCAGAAACCTTTTTTACGTTGTTCTTGTTGCGCCATTCCTCGAAATTGGTTATATGTTTTCTCATATTATTAGCTTTGATTGGCTGGTAACATATAAGATACAATTGTATTTGCTTCTTCAGCCATATCTACGGGGTATCACTACCACTATCATGTCAACATTCATCTTCTTTGAAATAATTCGAAATTGAAAACACTACGAGGCAAAATACTGTCAAAGATTCAAACAATTTTCAACAAAACTGTTTCTATAGTTTTACGACACAGAAAGATCACTGGATTCATTTAAATATTGTACTGAAAGCATTATCTATATATATAATATCTTCAATGATTATACGTATTTCAGACGATGTAACTTCACATTCACAGTTGTAAAAAAATGTGTGTTGTATTTCATGCGTGTAAAATTCGTGTTTTCATGGTCCTCGACCTGCGGTCTCGGCCAAAATTGACACTCTCATGTGCCATGAAAAAACACTCATTTTACGCACTTAATACATAAAAAACTATTTCAAATCGTAAAATTATTACAGAGACCATGAAATTCAGCAGACATGAGCACCTATTCATTCTCATTTAAATTCTGAATTTCATTTCGACGGGATAAGCAGTTATTGAAATAAGGAAATATCCCAGTGACAATAACTAAAACCATTGTATAATGATACAACTCTGAAAGCTGAAGAACTCGAAGGGATAATCAGGTCCCACCCTGAAAATTTGAATTTTCGAAACTCTAACCTTCCGAAGGTGTGTTTTATTCCAGACCAGTAGGTACTACTAGCTAGAATTTTTATTTTCTCAAAATCTTTGATGTTTCTGACGAAATGTGGGACCAATGCTCGGCTCTAACCTTGTTCAAAATAAGTTTGACATTGATCGGATTCCATTACCGGCAAAAAATTACAGACAATTGATCGTAACGACCGGCAGTTCCCCTAGAAACAAGCGTGCAAAAATACTGCCCGATATTTTGACAATTTTTTGGACATATGTATTCCAATTTAATTGAAATTTCTCCAACTGTTCTGAAAAATTTTCCAACTGCTTCCAGAATTTTTCCGACTTGTTCGAAATTTTGTCAACTGCTTCGAAAAATTTATCAACTGCTTTGAGAATCGGTCCACTCTGATCACCAACTCCACCAATTGTTTTCCATACTTCGAAGTTTTGTCAATTGACCGAAAAAGTATCAACTGCTTTGAGGACATTGCCAACTCTGATCAACATAAGGCCCGTTCCTTTATCAACTCCATTGAAATTTTCGAACTGCTTTGACAATTTTTCCAACTGAGTATACATATGTATATCGAAATCAGTAAAAAAACTAGCCAGAAAAAAAAAATTATGGAGGTTGTTTCATTCGATGTTTTCCACTTTACGAGTATTCTTTTGTTGAAATGTCCTAAAAAATTCAGTTGATTCGTAAAACAATTGAAAAACTTTTTTTTTCTCCATTCGTAACAAAGGGAAAGGGGGGTCAATGTTATGAATTCTGGTGATTTTAAGGGAGACAAAAATTTCTCGTACCTACATCTTAAGGGTCTTCCACGAGGAACTCACCCATATTTATACGGGAAACTACTGAACGTATTTTCATGAAATTCAGCACTTATGAGTATTTCACGATGCTGATGAAATCTAAAATATTTTCAAAGCATGAGCACCTCCGGTTTTTCCGGAAATGATTTCAACTTCCGTTTTTCAAATTAGAACACCATTTTTTTATGCAGAAATAGATTCCTTAAAAAATTTCAAGTTATTTTGATGTAACATTTTTCAGTTTTGGTTGGAAAATTCTCTCTGAGCGGGAAAATTCGAAAAAAAATCGAAAAATAGAGCTCCGCTGAAACAAGAATAACTTCGAGGTTTTTGGATGGAAAATTTTCATTTTGGGATTTTTCAAGATGTAAGATTGATGTATCCACTTTAAAAATCGAAATCGCGATCATGATACGGGGGTGAAAAATCGCTTTCAAAGTTAGGGATGACAAAATCGTGAAAAATCATTTTTTTCAAATTAGAACCCCATTTTTTTATGCAGATATTGAATCTACGTTAAAAAATTATGTGAGTGTATGCATCACACCCTTGCCCTAAAATGGATATTTTCTGAGTTATTCACAAAAACTGTTTTTCGTCTTGAATTTCAGCTATATCTTTTCCCTTCACGCCAAAAAGTGAAATTTTCAGGAACTGTTATTTGAACCATGCTGTAGATTTTCATCCCTTCTTGAACCGACTTCAAGTTACTATTAGGAGAACCATGGCAAACTCTCGCAGTTATAACTAGAGAAGATGCTCAAAGTTTTGACCGTTAATTTCTAGACATTTATTTATCTTCATGGCAAAATTAGGCATAGTGATCGATCTTATAACTCATACGAATTATCACCAAATAATAGTAAACCAAATGCTACTGAATAAAGAGGAATTTGGCAGATGTAATTAATGATAGCTATCATTAAAAAAAAAGAATGTAAAACATGGTAAATTTTTGCATATAGTTCATAAGGAATATTTATTTATCACTGGAGAGAAAATTGATGGGCCGATTAGTTGAAATAAAGAGGTTTCCGATACAAATTCGAATCAAAATTCGCCATATAATTAGGAACAACCTGTAACTTTTTTCTCTTGCATATTGGGTAGTAAAATCTAAAATATGGTTTAAGTAACACTTCCTGAAAATTCATCTTTTTGGCTTTTGGGGTCTGGGAAAAGAAATAGCTGAAAATCAAGACGAAAACAGTTTTTTGTGAATAACTCAGAAAAAATCCACTTATAGGGCAAGGGTGTGTGTGATGATACACTCACATTATTTTTTAACGTAGATCAATATCTGCCATAAAAAAATGTGGTTCTAATTTGAAAAATAGATTTTTCACGATTTTGTCATCCCTAACTTTGAAAGCGATTTTTTCACCCCATGTATCATGAATCGCGATTTCGATTTTTAAAGTGGATACATCAATCTTTCATCTTGAAAAATCCCAAAATGAAAATTTTCCATTCAAAAACTCGAAGTTATTCTTGTTTCAGCGGAGCTCTATTTTCGATTGTTTTTCGAATTTTCCCGCTCAGAGAGATTTTCCAACCAAAACTGAAAAATGTTCATCAAAAGAAACTTGAAATTTTCTAAGGATCTATTTCTGCAATAAAAAAATGGTGTGTTCTATTTGAAAAACGGAAGTTGACGTCATTTCCGGAAAACCCGGAGGTGCTCATGCCTTGAAAATATTTTTAGATTTCATCAGCATCGTGAAGACTTATAAGTGCTGAATTCATGAAAATACGTTCAGTAGTTTCCGTTAAATATGGGTGAGGTTCCTCGTGAAAGATCCTGTTAGCATGTGTATTACATAGTTTTAGCAGAGGAAAATATGAATGGGACACCATTTACGCGTATGATACAAGGCTACAACAGCGAAAAGATGAAAATATCAATAAGAAAACTCTGTCCCTACGTATTAGTGTAATTATTGTATGATGGAGTTTTGAAGACTAAAGACTAGACTAAAATCTCCACATCGAAGAGCTTTTCTTCATAGACATATCTTGAAAGTGAATCTGGAAAAACTAAAACAAAGGGTGAGAAAATACAGCTAGATTCAATCTCTTGTACTAGTAATGCCTTCATTACATATTTGAGTAAATCTGTTCTAGTACCAAGAGTGTTTATCTAACCAGGTCTAGCTTTGCGAGTGAGATTCTCCAGAACCTCAGATATTCCAGGAACTGTCTACAGATCCCGGATACCAGGTAATTATCTTCCATAGATTCGAACAATTATAATTTGCATAAAAATAAAAAAATGATTGATAAACAATGCTCAAATGGGTATATTGAGAAAAATCGGACGAAAGTTCACACGAAAAAGTACCGGGTTTTCACTATAATTTGACCCACCCTTTAACTTTTGTACTGAAGGAGATACAAAAAAAATGTTTCGTATAAAAGTTTCACGAAATCAACTGAGGTTTTTTGATATGATGAATCCAGAAACTGAAAATATATACAGGGTGGCGACATATTGATGGCAACTTCATTTTTTCAAATGGAAACACCCTGTGTATTTTTTCCATATTGATTAGCTCTTTTTCCCCTGATTTTGAATATGTAACATATTTGGTCTATCTTTCTTATTCTGAGCACCACAGAGTTTCAAATTCAATAACCATCTGGCATAGCGTTTTGGAAGTTCGTGAATATTTAAATGGCCAATTTGATCTTTGGATGGTAATGGCGCAACCATTTTATGGTCCAAATAGTCTCGATTTACAACGTTAGACACGTTTTATAGCTGTTCCTGAAAGAAAACATTGACTTCAGCAATAGTGACAATGAAAGTGGAGAATAATATTAATGATATTAAATCAACCAATATGAAACCCATAATTCGGAACTAATCCAGTCAACGCACAAAGAATAATGATAATATTGTAATGATTAGAAACAAATTTTGAAGCTTTAATTTCTGACTGAATCAGAGCCATAATAAGTGAAGGTGGTCATTTTGAGCAATTTCTTTAGTTGTTCAGTGTTATTCTTACCATACTACCATAGTATATCATTTTTCATGGTTAAGTAATTGTTAAGTATTCATTATAAAATAATACTTTTAAGTAGATTGTTTGGATCTAAAGAATTTCGTAGGTATTTCACATATTTTCTTATTCAGTGTCATCATTTCAAAACTTGAAACTGTGAAAATTGAAGAGAAACTCCACATACGCATATTCGAGATCAGGAGGAAATAGCCTATCAAAAAAAGAAGAATATACAGGATACGGTGTCCATTTGAAAAATATAGTTGCATTCAATGTTGTTCACCCTGTATATCCCATTGACGTTATTATAACTACAAAAGGAGCATTTTCAGTAAACGCACTGGTAAAATGATTACAGATCTTGGCATGGATGATCTTAAAATTTGAAGCTCTGTGGTTCTCAGAATAAAAGAGATATACCAACATATGTTACATATTCGAAATCAGGGGAAAAGAGCTAGCCAATCATGGAAAAATATACAGGGTGTTCCATTCGAAAAAACAAAGTTGCCATCAAATGTCGGCCACCCTGTATATATTTCAGTTTCTGGACTCATATCAAAAAACCTCAGTTGATTTCGTGAAACTTTTATACGAAACATTTTTTTGTATCTCCTTCAGTAACAAAGTTAAGGGTGGGTCAAATTATAGTGAAAAACCCGGTACGTTATCCGAGTTGTGCATTATCAACGTATTCTGGGTTTGAGTTCGAGTGGCGCCAAATGAAAAATCGCAAAATAACTAGACGAACCACCTGCTTTCCATTTTCCGGCCAGATAATCAATCTTTCTATTAATATACACAAATTTGGGAGTGGAAGCCTATGGTTCCCACTGATCCACACACCAATGCCAACCGATAATTCAAAGGAGATATATTTCCCTGAATTTGGACGAGAAACAAGCGCACCTAATCAGTTGACTCTTAAACCTCTTCGAGTCACTTTATCTGGAAGACCATGTTAAATGAATGTTTACTTTGAAGCTGTGCGAGGACGATATCTGGTGAATAATGTTGTTCGAACGAATGTGCGGCTCCGAAAGTGATTTCTTTGTGAGTGGAAAGCAATTTTTTCGCTTCTGGTGTTTCCATCGTAGGATCAGAAGAGGATATATCATTTCTGCACGCTTGATCCCTTGTTTCACCGACCATAGAAGCGCAGCCGGTTGACATAAGTGTAAGGTTCCTGAACTTCTTCGTTTAGGTTAACGGAAAAATTTCGTTTATTCATGATGAGGACATGTTTTTGAGATATTTTTCTATGTCCTTTCTCTTATCTAACTTATGACCTAGTATTCATGTAGTTTTTGAGATAATTTAGAAAACTGGTCTATTATCGACTATTTAGTATTAAGATTCATCATGAATGTATTACTTACTTGAAGATCCTTGATGTATTTCATCAGTTTGAGAAGAATAACATATTCTTATTCTCACTGCACTCAAAAGAAATTCTACCTGATTATTATATTCAATTATAATGATTTCGAGCTGAATTATCAATTTTCCAATGCTAGCGAATATTTTCCCATGAAAAAACCATCCATGAAATGATCATTCTTTCAAATAAACAAATAAGTTTGAAGATAGTTGAATTCAAAGTCCTTACCTCATGATTTGAATGAGCACGAAGCTTTCAAAATAAAGCATTACCAAAAATGAAGAAGAAATGTAATTCTATTTGGTATTCTTTGAATCATTGATGATTGATTTAATTCAAAACTATTTTTTTGCGATTCATATTTTCTCAAGGTTTGATTTACGTTCATTTACAATCACATTTTCGAGAATTGGAATTTCTTCATCATTGCCATGAATAAGTTCATAGTACCGATGTATCCAATCTACTTTCACTAGATATTAGATCATTTTCGACAGCGTCAGCAGTTCAACCTTTTGTTTATCATTAGAAAAGAAAATTTGAGTGTTACAGGATAGTTATCAAGAGGTCACGGCATTTCTCACGAAAAGATAATCGATCAAAAAGATGAACGTGGTCTGTATGAATCATACTATATGATAGTACTTTTACAGTAGAAGACTATGACATAATTTTTGGAATCATGGCATTTCCTATCAATAGTCATTGATTAATTATTACACATTCACTGTTATTTCCAAACATCTGGATAATTTCATAGTCAGCTTCTCTTATAACTAGTCGGATAAACGAATTCATTGGAATTTCATGAACGTACAATTTTTGATGATTTTCCTCTTTAAATAGTCATTTGGACGAATGAACGAAATTCCGAGGCAACCAATTAAATACTGTTGCTTTTTCAGTTTTTTCATAATAGGAAAATGATAATTAAACTATTGTGAACTATTTCTCTGTGCTGCATTAATCTGTGTCTTGACAAAAAAATCATATTTCTCTTTAGCAATTATTATTTATCTCAGAAAGTATTCGTAGCAGGTGAAAATCTTTGAATTATGTGGTGATTACGAAAATAATTGTAAATTTGAAAGAAAGCACTGGCGTACCATATTTTTTCACTAAATGTATTCGGACAGAAGTCCCTGTACGGACGGCACTGGTGAAAATTAACAATAATTTTGAATTGAAAAAAAATGTTTTCTGATGCTTACTCATTAGCTACCAAAACGTAAAGAAGAATCGTGTAAGGTGTCGAATCGAAAAACTAATTTCTTCCTCGAATTTTAACATCTCTTATCTCAGAAACAATGCACCAGAGACCCATAGTCTATGGAAACTTTATGTCATAAAATAATCTGAGGATCAAAATGCCGAAATTATGGTACCTTATTCTGAAACACCCTGTAGTTTAAGTTTTGAATTTTTGTACACTAATTTTGAATAATTTATTTCCTCAAGAGTCGATTTCAAATAGAAAAAAAAATTTAAGAAAAGCCCGGTGCAGGAGCTTTTGAGCGCTCGTTCTCTGTTGGTGCAATAAGATTATTACCTCAAAATTTTATATGGGATTTGAGATTGCACAACCGGAATTATATTCTGGAAATTAAAAAAAAATGAATAATGTAAAAGATAAATAATTACACGAATTTAATTCTATGGTTCTGATGATGCGATCCTCCTGAAATTTAGCATGAACATTCAGTATATGAGTCTCGATCCACAAAATAAATTTCATTCGAAACAGATATCATGTTATGGTAAAGAGATTCTTCTTTTCAATATTGCTATTGAATTTCCTATGGTTCTGTTGATACTATGGTCACATAATATTGCATGGACATTCTTGCATGTATATCAGTCCTCATACCCAAAAAAATTCACTCGTATCGGATTTCTTTTAATGGAAATATGAAGTTTCTTCTCTTCAATATTCCAATTGAATTTTCTATGTTTCTGTTAACGCTATGACCACAAAATTCTGTATAAAGCTTATTATGAGCATCTTGCATATGGCCGCATATTTCATTTCGATGGGTTTCGTATATTGTCTGAGATACTGAGGAACAAAAATTTTGAATGGCCATATTTTATGGAACACTCTGTCTGACTTGGCTGGTTTACCGAGCCATTTGGGAACTGAACTCACCCTGAAAAGTCTCAAGTCTCTAGGACAATACCTTCGAAAGTTATTGTGCTAACCACCGGCCGGACGGCCTCACGGACAAATTTAAATTTGACTACGGATTTGTCATCCAACCCTATCCTTTGAGACCATTTTCGGCTCAAAATTCGAAAATTACAGTAATTTGGGCAGAACGATATAGCACTCGTTTAAGGAGAACTAGCGCTCAAATACAAGGATACAGCTTATTATCTAATTTTCAATCAATTCAATTCATTTTATTTCCAGAGTTAATTTTACAATTGTATAGGAACAGTCAAATTCAAATAAACATACAGTACTTATTATACTTAACTATAGACAAAATACAAAAACAAGATAATATGTCATATTAAAATTTTAAATATTCGTCCACACGATAAAAACAATTCTCTATGAAAAAAGATTTCAACTTGCTCTTGAACTCATTTATTGATTGACAAGTTTTAATATTATTTGGCAAATTATTAAATATTAGAGGGCCTAAATTTTGGGGAGATCGAAATGCAACTTTAGACATACAAACATTTGTTCTCAAATTCGAGTTATATCTGGTATTGAAATTGTGAACATCACAGTTCCTCCTGAATTTATCGGGATTTGTAAAAACATACAAACACATTTCATACAAAAACAACGACGGAACAGTTATATATTGAACTTCCTGAAATAGCCTTTGCAACTCGTAGTTTTCGGTGTACCTGTACCTGAATAGAACGTATGCACCTCTTCTGTGCCACAAGTACGTCCCCACAGAGTGCCGACCAACCCCAGAAGCAGATCCCATATCTCAGTCTTGCACCAACACCAGCATGATATACCTGAATCAGCTGTTTCTCTGTTAGAACAGTTCTCAGCTGTCTCAGAACATAGCTTTGAGAGTTAATCTTTGGCACCAAATATTCACAGTGTGACTTCCAGTTAAGGTTAGCATCAACATATAAGCCTAGAAACTTCGTGCTGTCACTAAAAGATAATGACTGGTCACATAGTCTGATATCCAGCTCATTAATACTCTTCTGAGGATGGTGAAATCGCATAATTGTCGTCTTATTAGGGTTTAAGTAAAGTGCGTAGTCAGAGAACCAACTGTTAATTTCCTCAATTAGTTTATTACATTTTCGTTCGAGAGTTACATCAGAACCACCAGATATCAGGGATGAGATGTCATCTGCGAAAGCTGCAAATAAAGCCTCATGATCAATATCATTAAATCGATCGATAAATAAAATGAAAATTATCGGACCAAGGATTGAACCATGTGGCACTACAGTCTGGGTATCCAACAAATTCGAATTGACACTTCTTACATTATTATCTGAATCGATACTGCTTATAGAAACATACTGTTGTCTCCCACTCAAATATGACTCTATCCACTTTAAACATCTGTCATCAAATCCACACTTCTCAATCAGCTTCAAAAGAGAATTTAAGTGAATCTACCTGAATTTGCGGCACGTGAACGGACTCTTAATAATTCTATGAAGTTTGAATTTTTTTCTAACGGTGAGCGTTAGGAATGGAACAACAGAATATTTTCATTGAATCGATTAAGACTAAATCATTCTTATACATATATTCAAAATCGAGTTTTCCAAATTTTGAGGCTTTTCGCAATCATTTTGGAGACTAGTTTGAGACAGGTTTAAGTTTCGAACTTTGCTGTTGAATTAGAAAAATGAAGATAATAATGCGCAAGATACTTCCATGAGATTATCATTTCCATACAATAAATGAGCGTCTTGAATTAATGACTTTACGTAAGAGCTTTTGATTTTTTTTGCGTAATGTTCACCTGGTGAATATCGTCTCTAGTAGTTATTCATAATGAAGGATTTTTTGATGAGGGCCTGTCGAAGCTCAAAATGATATCAAATCATTATTTCATTTGAGATGCTCAACTATGCCTTTTATGTTTTAAAATAACATCGTTCAAATGCCCACCACAGCTTCTCATGGAGTCACATATCCTTCTGGTGCAATTTTTCATGACTTGAGAGTTATCTTGAACTAGGTAATGTACGTTTGAGAATTTATGTTGTTTGTAATTTATTGGAATGAAGCTGTGGTTTTATCAGGAACCTTTCTTAAGAAAAACTGTGCCTTCTCTGCTAGAAATGAGAAAAGTAAGAAACGTTTGACCTAGTGACCAAATATTTCTACTAAAAAGAGTGTTAATCTGGAAATGCTGCTGCATCTTAAAGATTGACATGGTAGTATGGAGGAATATATGAGAGAACCTGAAATAACAGGTTATACTTAAAGCACGCGAGCAAGTGAGTCGCCAGCCAGAGTAGACCTGCTGTATGTATATACATTTAACAGTACTCTCAAAGCTGTCGCATGAAAAAATCTATATTTTAAAATACTGGAATTACCCAGTTCAGTCATTTTATATCAGCAGAACAGTTTTCTGCTGAAATTGATAAATTTCTGATATAATAGGAGAGTTCCAAGTATCAATATGTGGATTGCTCACAAACTGATCCTAACGATATTTCTTAAAAACATGCTCGTCATTATTCTACTATCAACAGGCACTCCTTTAATTTGCGTATATAATATTCTAATTAATTTTTTATGTTTTTAGTTCAAGAAGTGGTCGGACCTTAGATTGTACTGCAAAGTCTCTGTGATAGTTAGTATTAATTTCCGATATGATAAGAGTATTTGTCATTGGATGTTGTTCAATATTGATGATAGTGATCATGCCCATTATATGTACAAAACGAAATGTGGAACCCTGGATGGAACATAACGCTAGAGTTGATAGGTTCACCTGCAGCGTTCCTCAGCCAAGAAGTTTTGAGCTTAGTGAAATTTTACCGAAGAATAGTACCCTGAGGACAATTGCAGGAGTGAGTAATTTTTGAATAAATCATTATAAAATTATATGTAACTATTATAATATTCTCAGAAAGCTTTTTATCTTATCCTAGCATTATTTGAAATATTTTCATGACTTTTTTCTTGTTGATATCGACGTCTTGGTTATTACTATTTTCATCTCAATGAGGGTCTTTTTGAGCGCTCGTTCTCCTTAAAGGAGAGCGTCCACCTATCGGCAGCGGACGAAGCGGATTTTAGAATTATTTGTATAGAATTCGATTCGTTCGGCGCGGGTAGGTGAACGCGCTTGCATTAGTTTCTATACAAAGGATTCTAAAATCCGCTGCGTCCGCTCCGTCCGCTGCGTTCGCTGCCGATAGGTGGACGCTTACCTTTAATAAGTGCTACATCGTTTCGCCCGAATGCCAAATTTAATTCTGTCCGTGGGGCCATCCGTTCGTTAACACAATACTTTTCGAAGGGATTGTCCTAGAGACTTGAAATTTTGGGGCCATTTTATAAACAGAACCATAGAAAATTAAATTGAAATTTCGAAACTTCATATTTCCATAAAAAATATCCGATTCGAATGAAATTTGTATTATAAATGAAGATTGATACACTAAATGTTCATGTAGAATTTCGTGGCCATAGTGTAAACAGAACCATAGACAATTCAATTGGAATACTGTAAAGAAGAAACTAAATAAAAAATTTTCGATTCGAGTGATATTTCTTTTCTGAATGAAGACTGTTATACTGAATTTTCATGCAAAACTTTGTGGTCATAGTGTCAACACAATCATAAAAAATTCAATTGGAATATATAACAGGATAACCGATTCAAGTGAAATTTATTTCGTGAAACAAGACTGATATACTGAATGTTCAAGCAAAATTAGAAGATGATCGCATCATCAAAACCATAGAATTTATCTTTTCTATTTATTTATTTTTATATATTTCTTTTTTTCAATAATTTACAGATTGTGCTGGGATTCTGCATGTATATATTTCGTATCAATCACAAATCCCGTATAAAATTTTAAGGTAATACTCTTATTGCTCCACCAAAGAACGAACGCTCAAAATCTCCTGCTGAGGGCTTTTCTTGATTTTTAATTTACGTGCCTCAATAGTTTTTTATCAATTGATTGTCAAATGTCGATTAAAAGGATAGAAACTAAATTCAACAAAATTATAATACTTTAATTATTGAATTGAAGAAGAAGGTGTACCGGGGTGTCCTAAATTCGTTGTCTAGTGAGGAGATCTCAGAAACCCGATGAGGTAAAACAAAATGAGTGGCACATTTTTGGTCTCGATTATTGAGAATTCATTTGGTGAAAACTGCAACCGTCTAAGGCGAACCGTTTTCGAGCTATTAGAGAAATTTGAAAAAAAGTTATAAATATGGAACTAAATATTATACAGGCCCCTTTCTTAGTACAATTCATTGAAGTAATCAATTTTTCTTCATTACATTTTGTTCTAGCTCATCGGGTTTCTGTGATCCCCTCACTATAAAACGAATTTAGGACACCCGGTACCTTCATCATACTAGATATTTTATACTGTCATAATAACCTTCATGCAGATTTCTTGGATTCAAATCTCTTGTCAAAACCATCTTTGATACGGTCATAGCTGACGGTCCTAGTGCATAGTAAGCTTCGTTAATCGATGGATCAAAATTAGAGGCATTGGCGTATAGACCTAAACTGAGGATACCTGACGCCCTGTGAAATGAACCTCCTCCGGAGATAATGGCTGCCTATATTAAAGGTATGCGCTCAGGTATGTCTTAAAATGAAGCCCAAGCTGGCGCATGTTTACATCACCAAGGACAGCCATGCCCTGGAATCATTATCATACTGCTAGGAGTCTTTGCTGACCTAGGAGTGCTGTAATACCATAAAGCAACTGACAAGAGGCAATGAAGAGACTCTACTATGGATGCCAGGGCATTGAGGTGTCGAAGAAAATGAAAAAGCCGAGGAAAAAGCCTATGAATTTGCAAAAAGGTGCACCAAGGTTAGGTCTCTTTGACCTGAACCTTTATGCAGGATTGAAAAAGACCAATATAATGCAGCGGTCCTGTAATGGGAGTTGAGTAACCGATCAAACCTTTGGAGAAACACTCCTGAAATTAATCAGGCCCAAAAATTCGTGACGATTTCACCTAACTATACCAGAAAGCTTCTGAAGCAGTTACGAGCTGAGTTTCGGGTGATAGTTTGCTCACTGTTGGTACCAATATCATTTGTACCGTATGGGAAGGTCAGTAGATGAGATTTGCACACTCTGGATCAGAAGTAGAAACAGCTTAACACATGGTATGCAAGTGTCCAGAGCTGGCTGGCTTCAGAATAATTCATATGGGGAAATCGGTTCTGGATACCCAAGAGATAACGGTGAAGGCTCCTGAGGTGGTTGTCGGTTTAATAACGACCTCCTTTGGTTCTTATGAATCAGTAGGGAGATAATTAAAGATCTATACATGGTCGCACTTTCCGGAATGCTAACTAAGCCAAAACAACAGAAACCTAGTTTTCATTGCACGAGATGGAATTAAAGAAATGAGTTGCAATTTCTTGCCATACAGCTGCAAATACTCATTCGATTCAAATGAGGCTTTGTGTCTCATCCATATTACAAAATGTTATATCTTAGATCCTATTATACGGTACTAGGGCTCGAAGTCCAAAATTAGCATTTCTTCAATGATATTTTAATGTTATTAGTTTAGAGATAGGAGAAAAGAAAAATTGCCTCATCTACATCTCATACATACAGTGAGATAAATCTGAATGATGAATGGTTTATGAGATCCTGTGAATTAATAAAGAGGATAAAATTAACTTCTTGATATTGATTTTTTTGAATTAAAATCTTTTCGGCTTGATAAGATTAAATATAACTCTGGTTCATATTTATAGTTACTTTCATTAAATCTCCAATATTATGCATTATACGCATTTATATTGACGGATAAAAACCTATTGCAGTCGAATTAGTTTTCGTTAATGTTGGATAGAAAACAGTAGCCCAGTCGAGAGTTATTAATTATATTAATAATTGCATGTTCTTTTTTCGAAGAATCAGAAAAGCTGGATGTAGAACCTTCCTTCGAAATGCTTAATAACATAAATTTTTTAGAATATTCGCATGAATGAAATTTCCTACAAGAATTAACTAAGAAAAAGTTGGCCGATTCACCTCATCAGTATAATAAAAATATCCTCATACTTGATTCGATACTACAATGTTTCTAGTGTTAATCGATATATTTTCTCCAGAAAATACCTTGTGTTTTGAAATAAGACTATCATTACGAAAAAAGTAACTTTGTGATAACTTAATCTTGCGTTTGTACCTATGAAGACCAAATTTAAAATACATATATCCTACAATACTTCATAAGATGAAATTTTCAAACTCTCATCTCTCAAAGGATAAAGCTCAAATTGATGAGGGAGAGAGAAATGCCGCAGTTAAGTTCGTTAACGGACAAAATTAGTCCATTAGTTTCGGAGTTATTGACAGTTGAGATTTTCTATTATTTTCCTCATGCCCGTATATCCGATCAATTCGAAATTTGTTATTTTAAAAAAATAACGAGGATAAGAAGAAAAAAAGGGGAACGTTTTATGAAGAAAGGAAAAATATTTTAGAGCATTCTAAAGGTGCAACGTATATCACTTATTTTGCGAGTATATCGTGATAGTGTCTTCCAATAAGGTTTCTTGTATTTTGAATATGTTACCACCATAAACCAAACTAATTTCATGAGAAGGAATTCTGAATGCTTAGGTGTTAAAAATGAATACTACTCGAAAACGGAAGTCTAAAATCTATTATTTACTTCACAATCGTAAAGTACAACAAAACTACAACAATTTATAGACAACATTAATTGCCTGATGATCAAAATCAATTTCTTTTATATATCCTCCAATAAAATTCAATAATACTTGAATGTTTGTAATTTCATAACAGCCCAAATATTGTACATTTTCATCTAATCGTTCGTTTGAAATCATCATTTTTGTTGTTTTTTATCCACTAAATTATATTTCAGACAATATATCCTCAAAGGACTGTCCTCTACAGGTGTGAACATGCAGGCTGTTGTAAAGGAGTCAAACTTTGTCTTCCTAACAGTATCGATGAAGTTCAATTGACTTTTGCTGTTATATCGCCAGTCGTACAGCCAAACATTCGGTATCAGCAAGTGACAGCATTGAATCACACACAATGCTCGTGTCAGAACAGAAAAGATAAGCCGAAATAATCATTTATGGGTTGATGTGAAAATGTTACAACTGGAACAAATTCATCAAAACATGGTGAAACCAGTAATATCGACGAAAGTGTTGAGGGAAAGGAATACTGAGAATAAGGTAGTATAAAATGATTCCTCTGATTTACAATTCTGTGTGTCTAAACTTGCTTATATTACAAAGCGTCACCCAGTGGCGCAGCCAGGATTTTGTTTTGGGGGTGGCTGAACTGAAAAATTCTTGATGATAAAACAAATATGAAAGTTGCAAAAAAAATAAAGAAGAACGGAATAACGAAGAAATTAATCTTTGGGGGGGGGCTGCAGCCCCAAAGCCTCCCCCCCTAGCTGCGCCAGTGGCGTCACCTACTTCTTATATTGAACGCCTTTTTTTTTAAGTATGCACCATCCTCCGCTAGCACAGAAAGTGCACAATTCAAAGAGGTCTAATATGTGTAACAAAGAAACAGCTAGTTAAATAACTATCTAATGAAATAATTGGCTATATGTAATTGTGAAATAAACATTTCAGTAAACATTCATTCGAAATTTCGGGAGATCTCATTATTATTATTAATTATGTACTAGCTGTCCCAGCAAACCTTGTTTCGCTATTCACCTACATTATTTGTTTTGTTGGATTTTTCGCCTGATTTTTGTGCTCTTGTATCTCGCAAGACTCTAGAATGGTTTGTTCTACGAATCAAACTTGCCCCTCTGCGTTTGGGTGGCATTTCGACTGTAGTATAAACAGCCATTGTTTAAACGATGTCAATACTAAACTTTATCTACGATAGCTAATCTAAGATTGGTAACACTAAGCATATATCAGGATAAGGTAAACTTTAATAATAAAAATAAATGTTTATTTTCTTGAAAAATTGTTAATCGAAGTACAGTCAGAAACACTATAATTGATCAATTATCGAGGGGGATGAAAAATGGTTAAATTACTGAAATGGCTATAAAAAAATAGGGGTTGGTGATAAAAAAGTAAAAATTTAGGGTTGTATGTATTTTTTAATGCCACATTATAAAAAAATAAAAACAGAAAATTTCGTCCAAAAATTTAAGAAAAAATTAAGGGTAAACAGCCCTTATCACTAAGGGGTATGGAAAATAGATAGTAGCCGATTCTCAGACCTACAGAATACGCATATAAAATTTGGTAAAAATCGGTAAAGCCGTTTCGAAGGGGTACGGACACTAACATTGTGACACGGAAATTTTATAATTTTGTATATTAGATTAATTATCATTAATCAGAAACGGTCATCCGACTGCTTTATCCCTTAGTTCGCTTGGATATCGTGATTCGGTCAAGGTTAATATTACCTCGATCAGATTCAATTTTTGGAAGATCCCAATAATCTGATCCGAGGACAGTTTTTTCAGGTAGTTCTGGGTAACCTGTCTGAAGATCCAGAATCTCATGCGACGCACTACCAACATTCTGAGCTGAGACGATGCGCATATGGCACTGTCCTCAAGACACAGTTGGCATTCATCATCTCCAATCTTCATTCTGATTTTGAACAATTTTGTGCAAATGCTCCTTTAGCCTACAGTGGCATGTCATAAACGTGACGAGGGTTTTAAGTTATCCAGATCTAACATATGGTCTGCTAGCTTTTAATTCGAAGCCCTTCCGATGAAAGATCTAGATGCCTCAGCCAGGTAGAATCGAGTCTAGAATTGCATCTGTCAGTTATTTGTTATTTCCTTCTCAGCTTTATCATGTGAGATTCTCAGGAATAATAGATTTGGTCCCACAAAAGGCAATATTATGCCAACATGAGTTGTGCCTCTTTGCCACCTAAGAACTTTGAGGCTGCAGTATCCAAAAATGTTTATGATCATTAGAATAGGTTATTAAAATTTGTGTCAGACCCTTTTTAACTAGAAACAAGAATTATATTTCACGAGAGTATGGAGTGAGTAAAACTTCAGCCCCTCCTTCTCTATAGAATATTCGTTCGTTATCGTTCATATTCGCAAGCGATCGGAATGTGTCAAAGGTTATTGGACTAGTATAAAGAGATACTCTCCTGAAATGGACTAAAGGGTATACTTAGTCATTGTGTAAACAATGGTATAGTTCACTTATTCACCTCTTCGTTTTTAATTCACTGATGAAAATCGGACGTCAAAAGCGATTGTGTTCGGTGAAAACCATAACTCTCTTACATATTAATTCAGAGCTTCGAAGATTCTGAGCGAATCCAC
Organism: Propylea japonica; assembly: GCA_013421045.1. NCBI lineage: Eukaryota > Metazoa > Arthropoda > Insecta > Coleoptera > Coccinellidae > Propylea > Propylea japonica. Next base: position 826,289 of record CM024239.1, on the reverse strand, counting down.
ATAATATCTGATCAATTCGTGGTTGGTAGATGAATAACTACTCGCAAACTCGTGCAAAATTTCATGAGGGGAATGCCATTAGAAAATTATGAACAAATTTCTTGTCAATTCAGTTCTCGAACGGAAGTAGTTACCTATATAGGGCTTTGAAATTATCTCGGTAGATTTGATATTTGCATATGATGATATGAACTTTGTCTTATTGATCTAACAATACTTACGGAATTACAAATCCAATGCTTGTAAAAATTAATATCTAGGACTTCTACAATGACAACGCATATTTGGGCCAAAATTCATCAGAATCGTACTTCTACTACTCATTAGCTCATTGGTGATGTATTAATAACTCCAAAATATCGTGGAGATCGTATACATGCACAAATCAATAATAATTCAATCAACTAGTTTATCAATGACAGCAGATAATGGTCGAGATATTTCAACGCGTTTTAATAGTTCGAGACCATTAATCGATAGATTAATAAACTAGTTAATTACAACAATTTTCCATCGACCTCATTATGAATTGAGTATAAATTCTTGATTGGAATACATTTTTCTTCTTCTCTATTCACTGTTGTGACCTTATTCTTATTGCTTCTGAATACTTTGCGTTCGGTTGCCCATGACAATTTCACATTAAAAAAGCATAAAAGAAACATTGAAATGAGCCATTAATGTACAATTTCGTATTCACTAAACCCACCTTTTATTTTAAGGTCGCGGAAAAAAATAATAGATAGATACATTTCCGTCGCCCCCAAAATAAAAGGTGATCTTAATGTGTACAAAATAGATCATTAATGGCCAATTTTAATGCTCAATTTATGCAATTGAATGAGCAATCCTCATGACAACCGTTCTCAAAGTATTCAGAAGCACTACGAGAAATGTCAAAACTTTACTGGAATATAGATACATAGAAATTTTATTACGTATAATTTATGCCTTGTGCAAAATGAGAATGTATTTCAACCAAGAATTTATACGCAATTGACATTGAGGTCGTCGGAAAAATTTTTAATCAACTCGGTTATTGATCGAACTATTAACGCATTCGCTTCGAGTCACGCGTTTATATATCTTGACCATTAGTCGCTGTCTTTTATAACCTAGTTGATTAAATAACTAACTATGAGCAGAAACATATTCTCATAGTTTCGAAAGTGATGCTCAATTTTATCAAATTGAGAGTTGGAACTCAGTAAAATGATGTAACGTGAATTCCTGCTTCTTCGAAAGAATTAAAATAAAAAAAAATGTTTTTCAGAATTCGGTATACCTAAGCATATAGTCCATTCACGAAAGGTTGAGCCGTCGGTTGGCCATGGAAATTTGGCATATTCCACTGTGTATATTAAAATTTTAGGTTATGTTCTTTATTTTCTTGTCAGATTGATACGCAATGTTGTCAATATTGCATAGAGTTGTCTGACAAAACGCAAGCTCTTACGAGGGCGGGTACATTCGGCAACGTTGACTTTATTTTACGTTATGACAGCAAATACTGCCAACTTCAAATAAATAAAGAAACGCCTACTATGTGCTCAACCTTTCGTGAACAAACTATAGTGTAGATATCTGCAGATGATTGAAGAAAGCCCTGACGTGGGTTCAGAAGCTTTTGCGCCCTTTTTCATAGTGGGAAACGATATTTCAAAATAGGATATCCTAAGAGCTTTTGGCATCAGTCTATTGATTTATTAATTCATCTTTCCTATGCAAATCTCAAACCTAGCTTGAAAATTGCAAGTTTAGAAGACGTTCATTTCGAAAAATACCTATCGTATTCGCCCCCTGCAACCTGCAACAATCATAAATGGCTACTCAATCTCGCGATTCTGTGAAAATATTACTCAGAAATTGTAATTCAAGCGATAACATTGTTTTCTCCTTTTTTCAGGTATGTATCAAAGCTGGAGATGGTTCCTTTCTTCAGGATACTGTAAAATTTGAGCGATGGAAATTTCATCCTTTTCAGTAGTGTTGAATATGGATTTGAAAGAAAAGAGAATTCAACGATCTGTGATATGAAATAGTGAAAGCAAATATTTATTTTAAAATGAGATTCTTAAAGATTCATCCAAGTTGATGCAAAACAGGATTAATTAATTTTATATTTTCAAGCAAACTTGTTATTAATCAGTACCTTCATGCTAAATTTAGATACCTCAAATAATGTAAATATCAACGATTGTACATAAGTGTGATAATAGTTTTTTAATGTATTTACCGACTGATTCACATGATTATAAATCAAATATAATTATGTTTTGAATAACAATATTTTATTACTTAGATATCATATTTATTTTTGTAAGTGCATCCAGGGGCGATAGTTCGGCTCTATTGAGATGTGCATTTTCATCTTGTATGAAGCATCTAGAAAATATATTTTCCTGTTCGTGAAACCAACATTGAAAACATATTGATATGATGATTTAAATTTTATTTTCTCGAATGCTTTTCTTCAACTCGCAGGAACAAGAAGTATGATTGATAACATTTCTATACGCGTATTCTATTTTAGAGAGCCCTGGTTGCACTATTCCGAATATCAAATTAACTGATTCGGTTTCTTTAGGAGTACACAGTTTCATTCCAGAGCAACATCCAGCATTTTCACATCTGTGGAGAACTGTCATTGAAGGGTACACATTCTGAAAAAAAAATATTTTAGTAATTTGCGCATGTGATTAACTTTAATGTAAAGAAAACGCGAATCACAGCTTCAGTGAGAACTCTATTCCAGAATAATAACTGAACTAAAATTTCATTTGCTATGGTCGTTGATTCGAAAAAATTATGAGAAAAAACCTTAATTAGATATGATGGATTGAATCTACAAATACCAGAAAACGAGAGGAAGTAGAAAAAATTGAAGAAAGTTGTGCCACTTGTTCATATTGAGTTAAGGATTATTCAAATTCCAATATCCTAAGAATTCACAATTTCAAATTTTCGAGTCGGTCCTTCCAAAAGTTACAATGTTTGAAAAAGTACGATAACTAGGTAATACGCATTAGATACAAATTATAGATCAAGAACTATCAGAACAATACATTTGCCGTTTTTGACCGATTTTCGCTACGAATAAGCTGATGGATTAAATTTTTGTCTATATCCGATTTAGTCGACTTTTTTACGTACAGTTTCGGCTAGTAATGTAAATATTCAGAATATAACTACTGTGTCGAAGCCTCATTCAATCAACTAAAAAAGCCACATATGTCTGTAGAGTCGTTCACATTTCGCTTGCCGCCACTGTACAGGGTGATTAACTTATCTGGTAACCTAGTTTTTCTCGATAAGGGATGAATATTTTTTATTCTGTTGACGGTATTTGGTACGTAAGTCTATGTTGACTTGGAATGTGCGTAAAAGTCGGAGAAAAGAATTGAGACGCCAGGCGTCGCGGCGCTATCAAAATATTTTCTCTAGGAACATACCTTTTTTATTGTGTCATTCGAAAGATAATTTAATTCTGAATGTTTCTTCTGAATACCATTTTTTTCTATTTCTTACCGTCAGCGACCTGCAGCGTGTTTTATGTTGATTCTATTTCATTTATTTTTTTCTGTATTGTGACAGTATGCCTTGATTTAGAGACATAGATATGATTGTGTTTCTTAAAATCGAAGAGACTTTGTAGCAAACTATTACTCAATCACTGGCGCAGCCAGGGGCGGGCTTTGGGCTGCAGCCCCCCAAAGATTAATTTCTTCGTTATTTCTTTCTTCTTTATTTTTTTGCAACTTTCGTTATCCACTGTATCATCAAACATTTTTCAGTTCAGCCCCCTCCAAAATAAAATCCTGGCTGCACCACTGTGCTCAATCATTATATTAATGAAATATTATATTTTATAACAATGAATATTTTGTTAACAATAAATGCAACATGTCAAATCATATGTTCTATATACCGGCCATTATGATCCACACATAAATTATATCTTTTTTTAGTTGAATATTATTACTTTGTCCAAGTGAACCCTAATATTCTGGGCAAAGTAAGGTATAATGAAATATTGAAAATATGTAATTTATGTTATGTATGGATTTTAATGGCCGGCATATGGAACCATTGTTTAAGGTCCTTAAACAATGATAGAACATATGATTTGACATGTTGCATTTAATATAAAAAAATATTCATTGTTATAAAATATACTGTCACAATACAGAAAAAAATAAAAGTAGTAGAATCAATATAAAAGACGCTGCAGGTCGCTGACGGTAAGAAATAGTAGTATCGATATACTCGTATTTATTGATTTGGAAAATGAACAAATTAAAGCTATGTATAAAACAAAATATCTTGTGAATGTCCGCCACCACTTTGCTTGCATTTGTGTACCTTTTTGACGAAATTTTCAATAACGTTATCAAATACATATGGCGGTATTTTGATACATCGTCTAGTTTCAGTTTTCAAAGCTTCAATGAGTGAAAGCTTATAGGCATAAAGTTGTGACTTCAGATAACCCAACAGCCAGAAAGGTTTAAAGGTGTTAAATCGCAAGAGCGTGAAGACAAATTCTTGTCACCACATGGAAAATGATCAAGAGCAAACTTGAGGCACAAAAACTTCTGGCCTTTCTGTCACATTCTTGCGAACTGTTTTTCTCTGAAGGAACTCTAAGAGCTCTCATTGTATGTTTCACATCACTAACCGAAACAGTATTCGCGAATTGTTTTATTATTCTCTTCACAGTAGATGAATAACGCACAATATTTTTACCTCACTTTGCACGCACTTTAGGATTTGTGGCAATTAAACTTTCGTCATTTTAAAAATGATCGGAACGCCTGCTTGTTGTATCGTGTAATGCTCCATGTCCTACCCATATTTCAACTTTCGATCTCAATAATCAAGAATTCCATATTAATATCATAATATCCAGCTTCAAATAGATCAAATCAATGGTTTGGCGACTGATTCAGTCAAAAATAGATCAAAGTCATCGTTAAAAATTACAAAACATTTTTTCCAAAGAGTGACGAAAGTTGCAAATTTTTAAGAGTTTTCCCGACGACGGCTGACAATTGCTGGCCGAAACATTGAATACAAGAAACAAAAATGATGAAAATAGCACAAATAATATTTCAATAAGGCATCACCTACTTATAATTACAAAAATTCTAACCTCGATATGCAACAGTAATGGATCATTTGGCTCCAAGAATTCTGATAATTCCAAGCCCCTTGCTTGAGGATTTTGGCATTTAAAGTGGTCAACCCTTAGACTGTGATGGAACCAGGACTCCCTTATTTCATTAGAACACCATGAAGAACAAAACAAAACAGATATAGCGAAAACAAGGAAATAAAATTTTCCGTGCATCATTCTGAACGATATGCCGTTTACTACTGTTTTTGGAAGTAACAAAGGAAGATATGTTAATCTCTTATCGTATACTCAGAATTATTCAATAATTAATTAATTATTTTATCAGAGAGATTATTTATTCAGTGTTATGTTATGGTTAAGATCATTGCGCATATGCGATTCGGATTATACCCTGTTCCAACTATAAATTTTTTGTGATTTGCTATTTGTTATTTCCGGAATAAGTATAAAAAGATGAAATATTCCTGGTTATATGTATACAGAGTGTCAAGGAAAAAAGTACCATTCATCGTGCCACGCGATAGAGGTAATATGAAAAAAAGGTCCCAGGCATATATGCCCGAAAATGCCTCCTTTAAGAAATACAGGGTTGATGTTTATTTTTTAATTTGGTTTTTTTAAATTACTTTGGACAAAGAGGAAAGAATTGAACAAAATGTGATAGAGTGGGTTTTGTATGATGCAGAATGCAAATATCCTCTCAGTTTTAGATTACTAATTATTAAAATTTAATTATTGAAGTGTTTTGTCCTTGTTATTGTAAAGGGTTTTCCAATAAGAGGTGTTATTTTGAATAGCCCGCTTTTTCGGTAGATGTCACGTTTGAGCAGTTATTTTTTGATATTTGACAAGTAGAAACTACGCTTATTAATAAAAAAGGAACGATGCACGCTTCAAGAACGCATTGAAATTATTAAAATTCGCTATAAAATGGTGAAAATTTGGCAGAGACGGTTCGTAAAACTCGAACATTATTGGGTCGTCGTGAAGCACCTTGTTGGACTGCAATAAAGAAATTGGTGGAAAAATTCGAGCTTTTGGGACCGGTTATAGTGATGTGAAGAAAACCTGTGCACGTCGATCAAGAACAGCCCAGAATATTGCTGTTGTAGCCGCAAGTGTTGAAGAAAACCCAGCTTTGTGTATTCCTCGTCGGCATTCCTCAAACGTCATTACACCGTATTTTTCATAAAGATTTGGGTCTTAAGGCTTATAAAGTTCAGTTAACACAAGCCGGCCGATCATCAACAACGTCGTGTCTTTCCGGACCGTGTTATCTCTCGAGTCTCGAAGGGGTGATTACAATTGGCCACCGAGATCTTGATGCGATTCAACACCTTGCGACTTCTTCCTTGGGGGTCACGTGAAAGAGGAGGTCTACGCCAATAGCCCAGAGCGATTCAAGACCTCAAAAATGGAATTCGTGAGGCTATCGAGGACATAGGGTAGCTAGCCACTTTGCTATTTGATTATGGAAATTTTCATTAAATGGATATGGTCCTGTGAGCGTGGTGGTGGTCATTTGCCTGATGTTATTTTCCACTATTAACGGCATCATAGCTTCTTTTTTATAATGCAATGAACATTCGATTATTTATATTGAAAAATGGAATTTTTCTTTGAATATCAAAATAGCACCTCTTATTAGAAAACCCTTTAAGTAGGTTACTTTGGCGCTTCTGGACAATTTACATGCATTATAACTTTTCGATGCGTTTTTACCGGAAATCGTTAGTCCTAGTGACTTCAATAAAGTATACCTTCTGAAGGAAAAAAGATAGAGGAATCGCTTTTTCTACACCATTTCCAAGTATATTTCAGAAAGCGTCAATTGTATTTCAGAAAGCGTCAATTGTATTTCAGATTAGTCAATTGTATATGTACACACATTCACATATAGCAGAATTGTTCATTTCGAATACGGTTATCCTCCTCAGTCCCAAGACCACACTGAAATTGAGATAATTGTGATATTTGGAAATTAAAATAGTATTCCTATTCTGAATTACAAATGACGGGTTCTGAAATACATATGATATAATTTGAAATACAATTGACGCTTTCTGAAATACAATTGACTAATCTGAAATACAAGTGACGCTTTCTGAAATACAATTGACCAATCTGAAATACAATTGACGCTTTTGATATACAATTGACTAATCTGAAATACAATTGACGCTTTCTGAAATACAATTGACTATTCTGAATTACAATTGACTATTCTGAATTACAATTGACGCTTTCTGAAATACACTTGGAAATGGTGTAGTCCGAATGACAAAAAAGTTAGGGTTGATTTAAATAAGGAGGAATCCTGTATGTGACGCCCTCTATTAGTAATCTAAAACTAATAGGATATTTGGATTCTGCATCATACAACACCCCCCGCATATCACATTTTGCTCAATTCTTACCTCTTCGCCCAAAGTTATTAAAAAAAAAACCAAATGAAAAAATAAACATCAACCCTGTAGGAAGCAGTGCCAAACATATATTCACGGGACCTTTTTTTCATATTTTATGGCCCTCTATCGCGTGGCACTGTGCATGGTACTTTTTTCTTTGGCACCTTGTATATCGATTGACTGACTATACTAGAACTACATATAGTTCGCACGATAATTCAAGTACATACCTACCAAAAAAATTGGAGTAGAATAATACCATCTGAGTCAATATCAATAGATCGGCAATTTCCTTATCAACGAAAAATTTCTTGAACTCATTTTCCTACTGGACAATATTCCTTGTTTCCTGAGAGTAACATGAGATTATAAAAATAGAAGAAACTTGAATAGTTCAATTCCAAAAATTTATAAAAACAAATGACCGATCGAAAATGTGGAAAACGGTGCAAGTAACACCCTATCATAATAGTTGCCATTGACGAAAGTGCCAGAAAGTTACCTAACTTGCTTGAAGTTCTCAAACTACATGAAGAATAATATTTAACTATACAAAAATCTATAGTACTAGAGAGATAGGATGCTGAGAAGAATTTGATTTTGAAATGTTGTTGCTGTTGACATGCTATCAGAGATGAAATTCAGCTAGCTTTAGGTTCTTGGAGTTAATTCTACTCATAACAGATCACAATGAACTGCCTGAACGTTATTCGATTGTAAAAGAAATATGTTTGTACCAAAAAAATTCAAGAACCCCAGCGCACAACAGAAATTTCTGAAAATGATTTTCCTCTTTAACTCTATTTTCACACCTCCATATAATATAATATATTATTCATCTATCTTACAAATAAAAAAAATTGTGAAAAGCCCCGAGCAGATGCTTTTGAGCGCTCGTTCATTGGTGGGACAATAATGCTAATACCTCAATATTTTGTATAGGACTTGAGATTCATGGAAAGTATATATGCAAAATCTCAGCACGATCGGTCTCATATACTGCTAATTTTCGAGAAAATGAAATAGGGGAAGGAGGGGCAAGATGACGACAGTAAGCTAAAAAAAACTGATAAAACGATTATTTGATCATTTTACGGTGTGAAAAAAAACTATTCTGTCATTTACAATTATTGAGTTTCAATAAAAAAATTTTATCACTTGCAAGTTACTATTTGGAGTGAAAAATTTGAAGTTTATCTGCTAACGTCATTTCGTCATCTTACCCGACGTGGAGGGTGAGATGACGAATTGTGGAGAGTAACATCAGGAGATACGTATTCTAAAAAACATAAAGGTAGCTAGGTATATAAAAAAATTTACAATCAAGGTAAAATAAATTTATTCTAGGTTTTTTTTTTATTTTCGCCTCTTTAGTGTCCAGTCCTGTGCACTCTTCACATTTGCTACAGCAAACTGCAAAACCATATTTCATTTTTTCCACGTTCACTGCAGATAATGCTCTTTCATCATCTGCATTATTTTCAGAGTCAGCATATTGTAGATCTATTGAGGAGTCAGAAGAATCGTTGAATTTTATTTTTCTTCTTACTGGTCTTTGTTTTATTTTCTGTGCTTTTCTACTTTTTTCTAATCTCTAATTTTTTTCTGATCTCGTAATTTTCTTCTTCTCTGAGTATGCATATGATCAAACGAGTTTAGTTTACCTCATCAGGATATTTCTTAACATATCTTCTGAGAGTAGCTTCTGGAATTTGATATGCTTTCGAAGCTACATTTACACTCAACTGTTGATTTTTTATTTTAGTGAGTGCTCTTTTCATATTATCTTTCGACCATGATTGCCTGTCAGTTTTTCTTTGATATATTTTACCCATATTTATTCAAACCTGAAGTTAAAAACATGACCTAATAAATATTTTTAATTATGTAGGGTATGACGAACAACTCGTCATCTTACCCGCATTGGCATTTTTATTTGTAAACGTCATAAAATGAAATTCATCACTCCCAACAAATGTTTTCAATACTCAATATTTTCCTGATACATGATAGTTTCAAAATAAAATTAGACTTACAGAAAACGAAATGAAGAAAACACTAAAAACAGTATTACTCGGAATCACATAACGATGGCCTAACTGCAACCCCGTATCTGAAATAAGTGAATTTTTTGCAAAAATCTTTCGAGACAAAAAAACTCGATATTTTCAATTTTTCCAAAATACTTTCGTTGCCTGTTACTAAGAAATTATATTATTCTTTCAATGTTCAAGAAAAAAATTTTGCCTTCATTCGTTTTTCTGATTTAAATACGTATTTTGTCTCCCTCCTGTAAAATTCACTTATTTCAGATACGGGGTATTGCAGTTAGGCCATCGATATATTGTCTCAACCAACACCCGACATGTATCAACTCCTGGATCTTACTGAATTCTCGTCGTATTTTGCTGCCGATAAAAAGCATGAAGAATAGGACTATTTTTTCACGTTTGACAGAAGCTGATGCTGAAAGACTTATATATTTAGGAAATATCGAGAATTCGTCATCTTACCCTCCTTTCCCCTATGTATTTCAAAATCAATAATTAGAAAAACATTAAGTTCTATGGTTCAGCATAAGGATAAGGAATCCTTATACAATGGTTCAGATAATACGATCCTCTTGAAATTTGCACGAACCTTCAGCATATCAATCATAATTCACAGAATAAATTTTACTCGAATCGGATGTCTTGTTATGATGAAGATTCTTCTTTTCCATATTCCAATTGAATTTTCTGTTAACAATTTGGCCACAAAATTTTGCATGAGGCTTATTATGCCACTTGCATTTGGCCATATTTTAGGATCCCCCTGTACGATTTGGCTGTTTATAGAACTTAACCGTGGCATTTGGGAACCGAGCTCACCCTGAAAATCTCAAGTCTCTAGGAAAATCCCCCGGACGGAAGGCCCACGGACAGAATTCAATTTGACACGTATTCGTCATCATGGAGTCGAACCCTATCATTTGAGACCATTTTCGGCTCAAAATTAGAAAATTACAGACATTTGGGCAAAACGATATAGCACTCGTTTAAGTAGCACTTCAGCACGAAAGTACCGATATATAGTCCCAGCTGACTGCCATCAACTGTCAAAAGGAATAAATATAAAATTTGAAGTTATGCTTATAGCCTGTTGATTTTCCAGTATGAAGTATTGTGCGTATTCTTTCCTTCGGAAGTTATAGTGCTCAGGGGCAGAAGAACGGAAATACCTTTGACATCTGATCAGTTCTGATGTTTACACCCTGGGGCCTATTATACCAAAATACTTTACAACTTTTCACTTTGCATTCTGACAAATTTGCAAAGTGAAAATTAATTATGTCACACAACATTTCTCTCGACATCTAATTTCTGCGAAGTGCTCTTCACTTCGTACTTGACTTTTCACATTGCAATTTTCAATTATGAATGCGTTTCGTAAAACGTAATTCATTTGAAAAGTGCAAAGTGGATAGTTGCAAAGTATTTGGTACAATAGGCCCCTGGTGAACTGTTTGGGACTCCCTCTAATAAGCTTAGTGATTATAATCATAAATGTGCTTTTCCATTTCGAACCGTTTTACTCGATGAACTCATTCATTACTCACGTCAGGAAAACGTTTCGTTCTAAACCGCAATTTCAGGAAAATACACTCGAACGATATGATATAATGTATATAGGGTAATCCTCTCAACCAGATATCGCCGAATGTCAATGAGTTTGTCACGTTACCACTGCAGAAATTTCCATGGAAAAATCTTATGTTTAAAATTGATAATGAAGTGGGAAAATTGCGAAGTAAGTGATCCCCATGAATATGACAACTGACATCATTTCAGCAGGCAACAATTGTAAACAACTTATTATACTTGCGTGTAAATCTGAAGTATTTTTGTGATTTGAACAGGGAATTCCCACCGCTGACACCTATTCCATATTCTTATATGTAACTCCGCTCTTCTAGTACCTATATAAGAGGCAAACTAGCACCAACCAGTCCCATCAGTTTTCACTCGAATCAGATAAAGCTTCGAAGATCAAGCGGTACAAATACCAATTTTACCATTCAGTTGCGCCTATTAAACGGTGCAAGCATGTTCGGCCGAAACATTAAGTTTCCAATTTTCGCGTCGATGATTTTTGTGTGTGTTTTGGCAGGAGAAGAAGAAGATTGGGAAATGAACTATGCAAGAGTTGAGGAATTTCCGTGCGGCAAACCCCAACCAAGAATTATAAGTTTGAGAGAATTGAATATTAAGAAGAATCATGACAGAGTAAGTTTTTCGGTGTTGAATAAGCGTCATAAAATATAGATATTATACATATTACTAAATTTTGAAAATAATGAGCTCTGTGATATGAATTGTTTCGATGTAGTACACAAAAAAATCGAATAGTTCTCATCCCCAAAATGTCATTTTCGACTACTTAGAATTATACCTATTTCGAATGAAACGAAAAAGAGCAGAAGAATTAGTGATGTATTCCATTTTTTCCTCTCGAGTTGCACATGTTGATGGTTAGCTATAAATATTTTTTCTCGAATCTTTCGTTTTTGTGATGTAAATAATTTTCGTTCTTTGTCAACCCTAGATCATTCTGTAGTTACGGGCCACCCTTTGCGAATTTTTATTCGAAGTATTTTATATTTTCGGAAATACATACGAAAAACCATTCGAATAATAATTCTATGTACATTTTTGTTAAATAAGGCAATCTAAGAGATGAGTTTCGGAGATGAATTTTCATTCATACTTTTGTTTTGGTGTCGTTACTCTAGAATAATAGATGAATTTTCCATGAATAATAAGGCTAGTTTATAAAAAACTTAAATTATTTAAATATATAACTTTCTAATCCCTCTATCAATGTTGTCATTGAAGAAGCTAACCTTGATATTTGAATAGTTAACATTTACAATTTTCATGTTTCTTCGATTCCGAAAGCTATTTCGGCTAAAATTAATTCGATTCCCTAATGGGTTCTGCTTCATCGTGACCCGATGAATCGAATTAAAGGCGAATAAACCTTAGAATTATTTGATGCAAACGTATTTACGCTCTTATTCTTGATTAATTATTATTATATGGCACTACAACATTGGCAATATCGTTCTAGCGTTGCATTGACTTAGTGAGAATCGGCTGATCAAAAAATATTACAATGTGCAGCACAGGTTTTGGGATTTCCGTAAAAGATTTGAGAAATATGAGTACCTAGTCCACTCTATCGATTAGGTTGAAATTTCATATTGTGATATTAAGAAATAAAAATTAAACTAAAACACACTATTATTGTTTATTAAAATCTTCGGCTATCGATTTCGGAATTATTCCATCATCAGGCCAGCTGAAAGTATACAAATGTAGTACATGTATTTATTTAGGCGAGAGTATGCAACTTACTGTCTTGAATTAAAATGAACACAAACTGTTTAAAAACATTGAAAGTGGTCCTCTTCTGTCAGAATTGTTAAAATTTTAAAAAAATCTAGTCAACCTTTACTACTAATATATCTTTCTTGTGTATAGTTCCATATTCAGTTGACATTCCCACAAGAAAGATATATATTAGTAGTAAAGGTTGACTAGATTTTTTAAAAATTTTAACAATTCTGACAGAAGAGGACCACTTTTATGCTCAGTTGCAGGAACGTCCATTAAAATTTAAAGGTCCATTAAACCCTTAATCCTCCATTAGTTCCTTGTAGTAATGGAGGATTAAGAGTTTAATGGACCTTTAAATTTTAATGGACGCTCCTGCAACTGACACTTAATATTTTTAAACAGTTTGTGTTCATTTTAATTCAAGACAGTAAGTTGCATACTCTCGCAGTCTCGCCTAAATAAATACATGTACTACATTTGTATACTTTCAGCTGGCCTGATGATGGAATAATTCCGAAATCGATAGCCGAAGATTTTAATAAACAATAATAGTGTGTTTTAGTTTATTTTTTATTTCTTAATCTCGGAAGAACATACTATGGAAGAATTCATTTGTAAAATTCATATTGTGATATCTTCAAATACTCGTGCAAAAATTTCATCAGGATTGTTCCACTGAAGTAAATTTTCAATTAATTAGAATCTTGGATGACTTTGTACATTTCTGGCTCAAATACATCAATGAAATCATGATGCAGAAAATTAAGATTGAGCGTAGATGGCTTTAGATTATTTATTTTTTATATTATACTGTTAATCAGGTTAGGCGGTCGAATTATGTGGCTAGAATTATCAATGTCAAAGATAGATAGAGATTAATATAGAGATTTGATAAAGTTGTTGAGTAGTTTGCATAAGAGGCAGCAAAATGAGAATAATCCAAAACCTACTGCGCTGTAATAATCATTTATAAAGACTCTGTATAAGGCGCATCTAATGAAGAACATCTCAGAGGAAGACGACCAAGACGGGAAAAGCAAAAAACCTATTTATCAATTCTTATCTAATTAACAGTTTCATCAAAAATATCATTCTGAATCAGTAAAAATTGATATTTTTGTCTCACTATCCAAATTCAATTTTGTGTCACGGTCCAACAACTTTATCTATGTATAAAGCGTAAGGAGATTATACAAAATGAATAGAGTAGTAAATATACTTTGAATATTAGGTCAATTCGTTCATGGCATTAATCAAATCATTGACTGATTATTCAAAACAACAAATATTTAGAGTTATGAAAATGTTTCCCTATAACACTTTGGCTGCCACGTCAGTCGTATACGACTGACACTCGATCCTCCGTTTAGGCCATCTGCAGGAGGCGAAATTGTTCTGCCAAGCCAGACATGCCCTGCGATATCTAGTTAGAGTAGAGTTGAAAAACAGATACCTGTAGTCAGAAAGAAGCCGAGACACTCGATTTGCTCCATATGTCAAGTCAGTCTTTAAAGACTGACGCGGCGTAGGTAAAATGACACGAGCTGTCAGTCAGATTTGACTGCCAAAGCCTGAATGTGGTGTTCGATTGTCAGTCCTGCATGACTGACACAGCCTACCAGAATATTGACCTGAAAACTGTATGGCAGCCAAAGTGTATGAAAAAAGGGTAAAGTGGGGGAATCGCAGCCGGATATCGGGCAATAAATCATGCTCGAAGTGTTTTAAGTGTCTAAATAGGAAAAAAATGAACAGGAAAATTAATAAGCTTAACTCACTTGAGTTGTGAAAAACTTTATAAAGCAAGCCTTCAAATTAAAAAAAATCATAAACAAAAGGCTGCGATAGCCGGGATTTCCCGCAGAGATGGGGTAATACCGGCCATCATTGACGAATGAAAATCGCATATAAATTTCTTTTCCTTAGTTATATTGGAGCAGGACTTGAGTGTCCATTGGCCAGAAATAACACGCCAAACTTCTCCATTCTTTCCAAATTCTCCGCCTCAACGCAAATATCTTCATTGACGTCTTTGTCGTAATAATCGTTTTCCTCCACTAGGTATTTTTTCATTTTCTCTAACTTCCTCATTATTATTCGAGTGTGCTGATATTTTTTCTTCTTGGTTCAGAAATCACAATTTTTTCATCAAAAGCATTTCTTTTCGCGTTTTTGGTATTTTTATTTTCAAAACAGAAAATGAACTGTTTATTCTCAGGATTCTAGTTTCAGATGGAGAATAGTTAATTAATCAACTAGGTTATCAAAGACAAGAATAATGGTCAAGATATTTTAACGCGTGAGCGGAGCGTAATCGCCGTTCGGATGTCTTCGAGCGATGAACTCCGTCGAAAATTACCACAAAAATTTAAAAGTTGAGTCATAGTAAAATCTGATGAAAGAAGTCCATCAAAAAAACATTTTTTTCGCGAAATGTGTCTTTCATAATTTTATATCCACATTCCACCTCATCTAAAATGCAGCCGGTATGTCGGCGAATGCTTAAAGATCATTCAGATATTAGATATTCTATTTCTTATAGACTTAAGTCTCAATACACATAAACTCTTTATTTTTACAACTTCTTCTTCTTGTCTCTACTTTTTCAATTTACCTAAATTTCAATTCCAATTAACTCATCTCAAAATAAATGAAGTATAAACGTACAGAAAAGAATTTAAGAAAAGCCCTGAGCAGGAGCTTTTGAGCGCTCGTTCATTGGTGGAGCAATAATACTATTACCACGAATTTTTATATGGAGTTGAGCTTGATACCAAATATATTGTTAAATGCAGAATCACAGAACAATCGGAATTATATTCTGAAAATTATTCATAAAATGAATAAGTATGTAAGATTATATACCTACTTAGATTTAATGCATATATCCTCTAAATTCCGTGTAATAAGTAATACATCATAGTCAAATTGGCTTATTCTGAATAGTAATCAAAAGATTGAGTTCGATCCTGACGTCTACAAAATGAATTTTCTAAAAAAGGCCGTAGCGGCCAGCATTTTACAGCCCTCTTTTGAGTGATTTTAAAGGCTGTGACCACAAATGAACCAGGTACGACACTCCGTGTACTTGAAGAATTCGGATTTCGCTGTTTTTACGAAAGCACAAGGTTAGCGTAGTAAAACTGACGAAAAGAACCTAAATAATTTTCCGTCCTATTCCTATTCGTTTCAAATAACCAATCAATTAAAGGAAATATATTTTTCTGATATTCGTGAGCATCATCAAATCAAATCCTCACCTAATACATTTGGGAGACGTCATGTAACCATGTTATCCAATTCCGTGGTCTGATTGGCAACCCCATCCCATGCAACCCAAAGTCATGTCCCTGCCGCCATTATGTAGCTTCTAAATTCCGTTGTTCCCAAAGATATTCTACAATAGAATATATTTGGTTATTCCTCATTTCATTCATAGGAAGTGCCGGTTCTGGTATTCTGTGCTGTGACTCTTGGTATTGGCAGCTATGTCAACTTTATATGCAGTGCAGGTAGCACTAAGAACTCGGCAAATCCTACACATCTAACAGATTATTCTAACTAGAATAATCTTCAATAGCTTCTAAGGGGCTTCAAGCCTCTTAGGCGTCATCAATATAATCAGAATAATGTATTAACATATAATGTGTATTGAGAATTCAATTTCTTTTTACTACAACATTACAACACCACCTTGATAAGTTGCATCTTCATGTGAAGGGTAAATGCACTTGCAGTTGACGATCCTGGTTACCTCCAGACTATTTGCCGATTATTACCACTCCTCAGACCAATTTTGGTTTTGCCTGCAGATAACTTGTAGGTAATGCTGGAAAAACTTACTTACTGATATCTCGTTCTCAAATGTGTTTACCGGCACATTGTCCAAATAACGATCCCTTTTCTCGCCAGAATCTGGAGGACGTCCACTTGGTAGTTTGCCATTTAAATAAATTCTTAACACCTGGGTACCTACATAATATTTGCATAAGAGATTATATATGGGGAAACCCAAGATACCCGATGAAAAGGATGGTCTGCAATCGTTAAAGCAAGAATTTCACCACCTGGCATTATAAGCCACAAAATAAAAAATCACCAGTCACCGGCTGGTGGTGTAGCAGGAAATCAGGGGGGTCACCATAGTGTCGCCACTGATCTAAGAGTGATATACACTGCTCAACAATTGATAGGGATCACTTACTTGTTCTAAATTTATTTCTGAAATATTCGCTACAAGATTATAAATTTAGTCAGATATCAGAGTATTTTCAGTTGATAATATGAAAAAATGGAAAGATGCAGAGAAAAAAAAGACTTTATAGGAACACTCAAAATTCTGTGTTTGAATAACATAAAAATTTTATGATGAAACCACAAAAAAGCTGAAGTTTAGGTTAAGCTAGTACCTAGTTATTCCCCCACGAGCTCGTTTCAAGCATTCTACCCTAGGAGGCATACTTTCGATCAAACGATTTATAAAATTTTGGGGCAAATTCGTCCAAATATCCCGTAAAGCGTTAGAAAGGTCCTCCAGGTTATTGATCGGTTGTTCTAAGGTTGACAATTGTCTAGACATCTCAGACCAGACATGTTATTCAAACACAGAATTTTGAGTGTTCCTAATAAAGTCTTTTTTTCTCTCCAACTTTCCATTTTTTCATTCTTTTCTCAAGTGGACCATATTATCAACTGAAAATACTCTGATATCTGACTAAATTTATAATCTTGGAGCGAATATTTCAGAAATAAATTTAGAACAAGTAAGTAATCCCTATCGATTGTTGAGCAGTGTATGTCAAGTTATTTATTTTTGAAACGAGAAACAAAACGGTGAATATTTTTAAGTGAAAATAAATTTTATCCGCGACTATTGTAAAATCCGTCTCTGTGCTCGGACTTAATAATACCCATTAATCACAAGGGAACAATGAGATTATAAATCACTGCTGTCAGATGCTTCATAGATTTAGCTTTGATAATATTCTTCAAATTGTTATTTCTTCAGTATTCCAAAGTACTCCAACTAACAAAAATGGGCATACCTTGTCAATCGATGGCCAAATCTACTTTCATTATATCAATTAAAGCTTTTTTATTACAAAATATACAATGACCAGTTCTTCAAAAATTTCTCATGTGTCAACTTGACTTTTTCCAGGCTTGTCATAGAAGGGTCTTGTCGCGGTCGCCAAATGTTAAAATCTTCAAGAAATATATTCAGTAGTCGTGTATAAAGTATAGTATGCTACTCGCGTATAATGGCTGTCATTCACTCATTGATTTGGGCAAAATTTCACCTCGCAAATAATAGCTATCATTATACGCTCGTTGCATAATACACTCATACTGCTTCCATAAGAAAAAACGGAAGTTTATACACTCACCGGCAAAATAATGAATCCACTCAAAAAATTTATGAAGTTTGTTAATTCATAAATACCTGTTATTTCGAGTCCGATTTGATTATTTTTTTCAATTGTAAGTAGGTTCATAAGAAATCAATCAATTTCAAGAAAAATTGGTTACCTTAAATTTAGAACCAACCCTGATGTGTTCCAGTTATTCCCGACCGCATGAGGCTAGGATTGCCAGGGAGTATTTAGCAGAGGTTGACATCCAAGAATTTAATTGGCCTGCTCTCAGTCCAGATTTGCACCTAATTGGAATTGGGCATGTTTGGATGCTCTGGAAGAAAAAACTCGGTATCGCGTACCAACTCCTGAATATTTTGCACTAGTTCAGTGATGCTCATTAACTTAGGTCTAATGTTGTATTCTTTCATAACAGCTATGTTATCATTGCAAATCGAACACAGCGCCTTATTATTGGACTCAATCACGAAATATTGATCTTTGAATTTTCTTTTCCATATTACTACACTACTTTATTTTACAATGAACATCCCCCCTACATATCAACTATTTTGGGGTTAAATATTTTGGCCCTTATTGGCATTTGCTATAGTGTTATACTGTTATAGCCTTAGCGAAATTCAATGTTTTACTGAAAACCCTATATCATTAACAAAAATAAAGCTTTTGTTGAAAATGAAGAACTAAAAAGTTGAGGAAAAATGTGTCTCGGTGATAAAATGTAAAATCACATGGTGGAACAACTTCAACACACCACACACATGGTTTCAAAGTTAGAGTAAAAAAACATTTTGTTTCACCCAGTATAAAATGACGCCAATTTTTCTTGAAATTCAAAACTGTTAATTGATTTCGAATTAACTTACCAACAATTGAAGAAAAATTCAATCAAATCGGACTTTATATAACATATTTATGAATCAACAAACTTGATCGATTTTTTGAGTGGATCGATTATTTTGCCGGTGAGTGTATTTTGACTATAATTTTATTCTATTTCTTTTTTAAATGAGTTAAATCGTATCATTCGAATGAATTTTTTTATAATTCGTCGGCTGTGATTATTTTTCTAATTTTCTCTTTCTTTATCGCAGATTTCTCCATCATCAACTGTTCTTCACCGTTGTGAATCAGCTGGCTATTGCGGAAACGGAAGATGTCTGGCATCGAACTATGATTATGTTTACATTACATTTGCCAGGCAAAATTCCTTTGGGCGCTCTTTCTTCTCTGTGAAAGCAAAAAACCATACGAGTTGTTCTTGCGAAGAAGATGGAAACCTGCCGAAATAAGATGAAAAGTAGTAGCTGCATTGAGATAACGCTAAAAGGAACAGTTTACTTGGACATGTATTAACTTCAAATATTTATTTTTTTTATGGAAAACCCTAATTTCATATTAACCATTAGTAACCATGTAAGTGAAGTTTCTGGAAGTGAAAAAAAATGATTTTTTTGATCAGCAATGTGTACCTGTGATCTCCTTCCTTACTCTACAAATGAATCTTTCATACCTTTTCTTCATATAAGTGTAAGGAAATCTGAACAATGGATTGAGCAAAAAAAGCAAACTTCTCCCGGTAGATGCAGCAAATTTAGATGGCCATTTCATAAACCAAGCACCAATTGCATTGCTGTCGTTGTGAACGTCTCCCAATATAGGAATTACAAAAAAACAATATGATCTTGAATAAATTCACCGAAAAGCAAACATTAATGCTACTTCCCTTGAAAATAAAATTTCAACAAAGAAAACAAAAATTATGATAAAATGTGAGTGGTGTCATCGATTCACCCAAAACAACAATCATATAAGAAATTATTTTAAGAGCTGTGATAAATATACACGAAAACTATGTCAATCTCCTGCTCCGAACTAAAACCAAAGTTTATCCATCAGCTTTGGAATAATCTTTGATTTAAATTTTAGATCTTTGGAAAATGTAAATAAGTATTCATAATGTACATATCGATTTAACAACTAGAATTAAGTCTAAATCTGAACAAAATGAAAGAATCTTATTATTGAATTGTAAATAGACTGATGATGAAGACCTTTATTTTTATAAAATCATTCATATGGCATGTAATCAGATTGTATTACTAGAAAATAAGATGTTGTTATTGTTATGTTTTAATAAATTCGCAGAAGAAATATTTTTCTAATGAGAAATCGATTGAATGTCTTTATTTATTTTCATCAACTGCTGGTGGTATTACTGGTATTTGCAGATGCCTTTGACGAGGATCACTGGTAAGCAGAGACCAGATTATATGCAACATAAAAATGTTGTTATATGCATGAAATATGCACGAAAATAAGCAGAATATGCATGTTAATATGCAGAATATGCAAAATGAATAATGAATTCTGAGAATCCAGAAAAAGAAGAAAAGTAATTTTCATTACTTTATTTTAAGTTATGCATAGGAAAAAAATAACATTCTTATCCGAGTATATACAAGATATCAAAAGCACCAGACCTGAGACAAATTTAAGCGATGAAGATTATCATATATGTATTCATCAGAGGAAAATTTCTGTTATAACGGGGAAACATAATTACTCAATAAGGGCTGGAGATATTAACTATGAAAGACCGAAAGCTGAAAGAAGGATAGGTACAGCGAGTATATTGCTTCAAGATTATATACAATTATACCAAAACAAATAAAAGAAGTACAAATAAATATACATTCAATAAAGAAATAATAAAATGGATTATGGAGGAAGATAGGGCGCTTATACATGGAATTATAAATTCAACATAGAAAATAATAATCTACAAAAAGAAATATGAATGAAGCAAAAAAAATTAAATAAATAAAAAAATTTAAATTAAAAAAAGGCTAAGAGACATTTTTTTCACCGATTCAGAGACTTTTTTCACCGATCAAGACATTGTTCACCGATTGCGACAGGGGCCGAGTTGGAGCATCCGTTGATGACATTTTCGCCGATTAATTTTTCCACCGACTATGAGAAAAAATTGGAAGTTAATAGTTATTTAATCAACTAGGTTATTGAAGACAGCGACTAATGGTTAAGATATTTTAATGCGTGAGCGGAGCGAACGCGTTAATAGTTCGAGACCATTAGTCTAGCTAGATTAATAACCGTGTTGATTACAAGTTTTTTACGACGATCTCAACATGAATAGTGTATAAATTCTTGATTGAAATACATTCTCATTTTGCACAAGACATACATTTGACAAAATGGAATTTCTATGTCTCTATGTTCCAGTAGAGTTTTGACATTTCTCGTAGTGCTTCTGAATACTTTGTGTACGGTTGCCATGAGGATTGCACATTAAAATGGCTAAAAAATTGAGCATTAAAATGGGTCATTAATGCTTAATTTCATACACATTAAAATCACCTTTTATTTCGAGGTCGGCGGAAAAACTTATTTAATGATGGGTAACTTGTAAATAGGAAAATAGTTAATTTGTTTTGTTGATTGCCGTAAATTAGGTTTACAAATTGTGATTTTGTTAACACTGTACACAGATATCACCCCAGGGTGCATAACTCAAAGTAATTTTTAAGAGTTTATTTATGTATGAATCAATAAACTCTATTCTATTCTATTTCGAAATCAGTACCTATATCAGACATCAGTACTCTAGTATTAATAGTATTGAATTTTAATGTTGTGTAAATCATTGCTAAATTTTTCTATATTGAAGAATCTTCAAATATTTCCTCCGAATAACAAACTGCTAGTGAATCGGCAATGTGAAAGTCATTCACTATTCCTTGACAGCCTCAAAATAATCATTGTAAAACAACACTGCTTACGAATCGAGTTATAAGTGCTTCAGGAAGGAGTGGCAAATTTGGTAATTTTTCTTTGTAGACTTTACTACTACTAGGGAAAAATTTTTGTCGATGAAATCAATTTATTCACATTCCAAAAAATATGGATCCCACTTCATGTGCAAGTCGATGTACTTCGTGAGCTAAGCACGAAAAATGAATTAAGTTTGTGTAAAATATTTGATGCCTTGATCGTATAGGAAGCAGCATCTGACAAAAATATCAAAATTTTTCTTATGCAACTGATTAGAGAAAATTTTTTTCGATACCCTCATTTACAAATATGTACAGATAATATGCATCATAACAAGATCTTAGCTAAAATATGCAAATACCGCTGAAGATGTCTCAAATATGCAAATTGCATATGCGAATATGCAATTGCACATAATCCGGTCTCTGCCTGGTAAGTTTTCATCCGTTTTTTCCGATACGTATGAAACATCACTCAATTTCTCATGCGTAGATTTATTTGAAAAATCTATATCTCTTTTTGCTGAATAGCCTCCGATGTATCGAACTACTGAAATAAAGTTTTTTAGGTTCTGTTATATACAGATAACCAAGAAATTCACATATTAAATGAATATGTTGTAAATGCTGACCCATCGCAACTATAGTTTTGAGAATACTAGTCAAATTAAATATCAGAAAAACATTGAACTGAAACCATTAGACTTTCATCATCATTATACCGATTTGGAAATTCACATCGAGAACATACGATATACAAGGCATCAGACAGAGAATTCTTCCCTACAGTTGCACAGATGAATAGGCGAGATAATGAAGTGCGATAACTGAATGAATTCAACTGTCTTACTGCGATAATCTAGTCTCGTCTCTCTCTTATAGCAGTATGGTAGGGAACCCGAACTACACGTATAGAATTTTTAATTTGTCAGGCTGCCCGTAATACTCGATTCAAGTATTTACTGTTGCCTACCATACTAAAGAATTACGCTCCTCTAAACGATAAGAGAGAGACAAGACTAGAATAAAGAAGTAAGACAACTGAACTCAGTGTGTTACAGCAAGTGATTGTCTCGACTATTCATCTGGGCAACTGGACCGAAGAATTCTCTGTCTGATGCATTGTATATCGTATGTTTCAGATGTGAATTTCCAAACCTGTATACCGATTTGGAAATTCACATCGAACACATACGATATACAATGCATCAGACAGAGAATTTTTCCCTCCAGTTGCACAGATGAATAGGCGAGATAATCAAGTGCGATAACTGAATGAATTCAACTGTCTTACTGCAAAAATCAAGTCTTGTCTCTCTCTTATCGCAGTATGGTAGGGAACCCGCACTGCACGTATAGAATTTTTAATTTGTCAGGCTGCCCGTAATACTCGATTCAGTATTTACTGTTGCCTACCATACTAAAGAATTACGCTCCTCTAAACGATAGAGAGAGACAAGACTAGAATAATGAAGCAAGACAACTGAATTCAGTGTGTTACAGCAAGTGATTGTCTAGACTTTTCATCTGTGCAACTGGAGGGAAAATTCTCTGTCTGATGCATTGTATATCGTATATTCAGATGTGAATTTCCAAACCTGTATATTCTTTTGAAATCAAGAGCTAACATAATACAATACATAAAACAAAAATAAAAATCCCTAACTGAGGTTGGTGCAAAACGGGGAACCATACTATTTTTTCGTATGATACCAGAGCTCAGGGAAAAACCCCAGTAGAAAAAACCCTGTCTCGCCGTTTCAACAAAAATAACACTTAAAAACTATTAGAATATTGAAGGTTTTCTTCTTCATTTAGTCCAAATGAACGATAACCCTCTCCAGGATGCCTTCGGAATTCTGAATCTGAAACGAAAAAATCAAAGCAGAAAAAGAAATAGAAAAATTAAATGATTAAAACTCTATTAAATCGATTTAAAATTAAAAACTTAATTCAAAAACGACTCGGTAATTTCATGTATAGCTCTCAAGCCATCCTGAAATTTATATATGGAACAATTATTTATCAGGTGTTCAATTGTCTCCTCTGCTTCTCCGCATTAGCAACTAGGACTCTCAACTGAATTCCATTTGAAAAGCATACTATTGCAACGTCCATGACCTGTTCTTATACGATTAAGAACAGTCCATATTTTCCTTGGAAGATCAAATCCAGGAACTTTATTCGAGGGATCAGTTATTAAATCTTTGTTCTGTATATTACATGAGTTCCACTCGGATTGCCAAATTGCTTTATCACTCTCATTTGAGTTCAGAAAATGATTTGACCAAAAGGGTTTACGTGATTTTAATCGAGGAATTTTATTGTCTGGAATATAGGAGAGTATTGGATATGAATTTATCGAAGAATTGAATTTGTTCCAAATTTTCGAAGTAATGGCCTGCCTGCGGATATGTGGAGGAGTAATGTTTGAAAGAACTGGTAACCATGGAGTTGGTGTTGATTTTATTGTTCCAGTTACTATTCTCATGGAAAAATTTAATTGTGAATCGATCTTTTGTACAGGTGCACTATTGAGCCAAACAGGGCAACAATATTCGGCAGTAGAGTACACTAAGGCTAGATAGAGATATTCAGAGCATGAACCAGCTCTAAATATTCGCAACTTTTTTGTTTAGATTTGTCAGTTGGTTAAATCTTGTTGTTTGAGAATGTTTGAGGTCCTATATTCGTGAATATAAGTGATATTCGTTCCAAATATGTATGTGCATATGTATATTGATGATCCCTTACGTCGAATCGTTTTTGATTTAGGTATTCCTTTTATGAGAATCAGGAATACAGACGGCAAATAGGATATACCTACACTTAACCAGTATTAATTCAGAATAGGATTTCCAACAATATCCAAAGAAAATGTGCAAAATGTCTTCAGAAAAAAATTGGGAGAGACGGAGAGACATCAACAAATTAATCTCAATGGAAATAAATTAGTTCAAAATTTAGCGTAAAAATCTCCAAGTCGCTCTGGCTCCAATGGAACAGTGGAAGAATCAAAACTTGAGCGATGGAATCAGTCGCAATCCAAACGTGATTTGTATTAGACCATATTGGTTTGATTTGAATGTTTTACGACAATTTTGGTGTGTGTATGCGAGGTATTTATTTGCCACAATAAATGCAACAAATAATTTACTCATTGTAAATCAGGTTATTTTTCGCCATAACTGGTTTGAAAATAAAATAAATTCTACATAAAAAAAAATAGAAAAACAAATTCTAAGAACTGAGAGATCGACAAATTTAAAATAAATGTTTAAATAATCCACTTTGTTGAGTCAAACAGTAGCCAAATCTATTATAAAGAGATAATTTTATCTCTCTGAGCAGATTCCCTATAGTTGCTATTTTGGCACAAATTTCGATTACTTTGGACCTTAATTCAACAAGATTTGTCGCTCTGTCAATTTCATGACCATAAACTAAATTTTTAAGATATCCTCAAAGAAAAAAATCATTGGGAGATAAATCTGGTGATCTGGGAGGCCATTTGATCGTCGCATGATTAAGCTCCATGCTATTTTTTATTATGAGGATATCTGATATAACATGTTAATAACGTTCATCCTAGGACTATGCCCCATTTGAAGAACAAAATTCGTTTGGCTATCGCCAACATTCCCAATGGAATGCTGGACAGAGTTGTCCGACATTTCCGCAATAGAGTGTATTGACAATCATGGACACCATTTGTCAGATATCATCTTTGATACAGTCTGAATAGTGGATATGAACTTTGAGTGTTGCTCTTGATGATGGAAATAATAAAATCGATACATGCATAAGTTTTCGTTGAATTTCCAAATCAACAAGTTCTCCTGTGTTATACACGAGGAAATCA
Source organism: Propylea japonica (assembly GCA_013421045.1). Lineage (NCBI taxonomy): Eukaryota > Metazoa > Arthropoda > Insecta > Coleoptera > Coccinellidae > Propylea > Propylea japonica. The sequence continues at coordinate 800,335 of CM024239.1, read as the reverse complement.
AAAAGCGTTTAGGTTGGGAAGACAAAACACTGATCGGAATATGAATTGAGATAATCTTAATCCATTAAAAATTCCATATGTCTATCAAAATTGAATAATGAACAGGGTGTCCGATTTAAAATATCAAAGTAGAAAGCACAACATCACATCCAGTGGCGACGCCAGCTTTTGAAAATAGGGGAGGGGGCATGCAGGGGCCAGGATTTTTCAGTGGGGGTATTATGAAAGAATTTGTACTATTTCGTTTCGCATAAGCCATATTTTAGAGAAGGGCAGCAAAAATTTAGGGGGGGCGGCCACCCCTGGCCCCCTAAGGCGTCACCACTGATCACACTGCTGAAAATCTGTCTAGCGTATTATTGCGCACTCAGGTCTAACGTTCACCAAAATTCAATGTTCTACATTGTCCCAGCTTTACCCATTTTCCTTATCTCACTAAGTACATTTTTATTCTTATGTAAAACTAATCGAAAGAATTTTATCAAATTCTTCTGGATGAAACTAAATTACGCATTATCTATTATTTCCTGTACATTATGAGGAAATATAAAAAAATATCCTTGAACTTCCCGGCGTTTGTAAAAACGGTAATTCGATATTTACGTATTTGTTATGATCTGTATGTAACTATTGATAAACAACAGCAATAACTTCAAAAGCTGATGAACTCATGGGAGCTCATGTTGATACTAGGTGCATTTTAATCTATTCGCAACTATTTATAATAGGTAATTGGTTCTGAGAACTTACGATCTTTTGTTTTTGGACATGTCCATTTCATACATAATTAATAGTGCAGTGATAGTGTCATTCAACACCATCTGGGAAGTGGGTACTTCCCAGACGCATTTTCTTTGGAAAAGTCGTATTTCCTGGCCTAGTCCTGGAAGTACGTATTTCCCGGACTAGGCCACTACCTTACTAGAACACAAGGCCATGAAACAGAATGACAGCGGTAGGGGGGTGAAGTGTTTGAGTAGTCAATCATTTGTAGGTGACAGTTGATGTTTGTTCCCGTTTTGCTAGAATTGTGAGTGTTTTTCGAGTTTATTGCTCGAAATTCTATTTGTTTTGGTGTTACATCAATTCTTAACAGGTAAGGAAAAGGACTTTTTATATTTTCCACTAGATTATTTTTTACTTCTAGTGGTAAAAGTTTTGATTTTCATGTTCGAGGTTATTTTGAATTTGGTTTTGGTTCGTTTTATGCTAATCTCGTTATTTTTCCAGCTGAAATGCCATTTCATTGCTATGTTCCCAGTGCAGGGGCATTTATGAAGGAGGGCCAAAAGTAGCAGTCTTTGGGTTTCCCAAAGACGAGCAACTTAAAAGAACTTGGTTTAACGCAATTGAAAGGGAAGATTTCGTTCCAGTAACAGCAGTAAGTTATTATTATTGCAAATTCAACTGTTTTGCCTGTAATTCAGAAGGTTCTTATTTCTAGGTTTGCGAACTACATTTCCAACATAATTTATAGAAAGATCTACAAGTTACACACATGAAGTTACAGGTCGAAAAGTCGAAATTCCATTCATACCAGAGTATCTCCTCAATCCAAGCGATCTAAAGTGAAATGTCGAGATCTTGAGGAAGCCATTGCATCAAATCCTGTTAAGAATATGATTCAGCAGTGTCATGTGCAACTTCAGCTGAGGCTGTTACAAAAGTGTTTGCTCCAAAAGGCTGGATAAAAACCAAAGGAGAAAAAAACACTTTTATTTGGACTAGTCATCAGAAATTCAAGTTGTTAAAAAAAATGTGTATGTTTCTGAAGACTTAGCGTTATTGTACTATTAATATTATCCAAGCAAAAAAAACTGGAATGTGATGATGGGGACTCAATATTGCCAGTTATACTGAGAAAAACACTATTTTCACTATCCATCATATTTCTTTTCCCCAATAAACATCTAAAATAACCACGAAATTGGTACTTGTATTAACAACGATCCTACCTACTCAGAAAAACATGATTTTTCTTTTCTGTTGGAAAATGAAATCTCATTTGATGAATAATTTTGTGGAAATGACATTGCGTAAAAAAATATGAATGGACTACCTATGGTGACGTCACTCATTCTGTTTCATGGCCTTGTGTTCTAGTAAGGTAGTGACTAGGCTGGGAAGTGAATGTGATTTTAATGGATGCAGTTGATCAACCCATAGCTACGAAATAACGGCTGACAGTTCATATAAAATTAGTTGTCAAAAGTTGGAATGTTTTGTATCGCAATTCACAATAATCCAACAACTCGGAGGTGTTTCAACATGGTTGCCAAAAAATAGTGTACGTAACACGCCTGAAAACAGTTTTTCTGGGCTCCCAGACTTCCAGGACTCGCTTACGGCTCGTCCTAGAATTTTGTCTACTCGTCCAAAAAAAACATACTTTTCGGAATTGTTACGTAAATTCCTTTATTAGACTAGCCAAGGCTCGTCCTAGACTAGAATTCTGTCTACTCTTCCAAGAAACCCAAATTTCCGGACGTAAATTATTATTTTGGTCTCACGGACTTCCAATTTTATCTGTTCGTCCAAGAGACCCTATTTTCCGGACTTATGTTAAGTAAATCATTATAGTATTCATCATGAACCCTGCGTTCAAAATATGAGGATCATATAGGGGCGGTCTATTCAAATTGATTTTCTACTTCAAATACAGTGTACTGCGTTTATCAATGAGGTTGAGGTACTTGACCTCCATACCCCATTCAGGGTGTAGTAATCGTAAATATTTCTTTCCTTCGATCATTATGCCACATCTTGAAGAGCTATAATATCTCTTATATTTCATTATAATACAGGTTGTTTCATCATAAACTGGACAAACGAATAAAGACAATCATTTTTGCTCTATTACATATAGGTATACTCCATTTTCAAAACATAAGCGAGATGCCGGGGTTTGAAGGTCAATTTTGAGTGTTCTTCTATTTTGTCTGTAAAATTAAGTGTAACATTTGAAATAATGGTTTATGTTCACATATCACGCCTCTTTCGTGTCCAATTCGAAAAGGGATTAAAATTTCGAAAGAAGTATTTCAAAATTATGCATTTGCATCTTTCGATACCTACCTATAGAAGACAGAAGATGCAATGAGAAGATACCTTTACTTATTTGAACCTTATGTTACTTTTTTTCTTTTCCAGATCTTCTTTCTACCTTTACTTATTTAAGCCTTATGTTACTTCTTTTCTTTTCAAGTTTTTTTTCCTCTAAAATATTGATCTCTTATTAACGTATAACCATTCCGCAATTTGTTATCAGGTACCTATACGAAAAATCGAGATAAAAACAACAAGTGTTATTGATCGTTTTCCCACTAATTTTACTCTTCTCAAATCAGAACCATCAACAAAACAAAGAAATATTCTTGAAACATAGATAAATTGAAAATAGTAATCATCGAAATGAATACAATCTTCAATTTATCTTAAAGAAATATTCGTACCGAAAACAACATTGCTGTTGTAGCGCGAAATGTTTAACGAGACTCGACTTGACAACACTGGGCTTTTCAAGTATGTTGAAATATAGATAGGGTTTTTCCATGTGACAGCATTAACAGTAGTGTTAAATACATATATACCTATTTAATTAATCAATGAAAATTTCAAGTAATTTATTTTCAATTAAACATTAAAAATGCGATTTTTGTTCTTGTAAGTTGATAAGTTCAAACGTTGCGCTATGATGACGTACGAGCAAGCATAATTTGCGAGGATGATCAGTGAAATGAATGCTTGCGAGCAGTTTACACTCAACCGCCATTTGTGATCGTTTGAATTTCGGTGATTTCAATTATTTTTTTCTGGAAACCCTGAGTCCGAAACAACGAGTACGAAATTGAGTACGAAGGGTCCATTATTTTTAAGTAATTTTTCTGGAAATCCCTGAAAATGCTCATTTGCACCATGCATATTTTTCGGTCGGTTTGTATTTTGAAAAGGAAAAGTGAATAGAATGATACCAATAACTATCAGGATATTCAAGTTTCAATTATCGTTTATCTAAAATTAACATTGAACAAGCCGGTTGAGCTTCTAACTTCACAACAGAGCTTTAATATTTAACTCAAAACTCGGGAATAACATATATTCAAAGAGACGGAAAGCATCTGAAAAAATGTGCAATGAGTTAAATCGAAATAATTCCTATTATTGTTTCAAAAGATTCATCTATGAAAATGATTGATTTGAAGTTGTGTTTGCAAATGAACAAATGCTTTCGGGTCTTGGTGAATATTTTTGGGTAGGTAGGCTCACTTACTCATTAAGTGAGTCATAATAAATATTATATTATAGCTCCTCCTCAATAAGAGGATAACTATCGGCATTCGATGTGCGTCTGAAATTCTGCTTGTCTCGGTTATGATTTTGTTTGGAGCAATCATATACTTGTATGTGATCGTGTTGATGCTATCTATCCCAATTATTTTCATTAGTTGTACTTATGATTGCAAAAATAATTGGATTCTGGGTAGAATTAATTAATGATTCATAAAGAGAAGTCATCATTCATTACAGTCAGAAACCAATTGATTTATTTTGTGTAAATTAAAATGAGGAAGTGAATAATATCCTATAATTAGTATAAATCAATAGATCGCATGTAGGAATGTTTGTAACTCTATACTAGAAGAAGTCGCAATATTGGCGAAAATACACAAATTATCTGCACACTAGCGTTGAACGAAAACAGAAATTAGACGACATACTCAAGGTGTTTTGTTATTCACCAAACGACGCAATTTTTTTGTGAAAGTTCGATTTTTTAACCATTTGAAATGAGTTAATTGTGTCATTCGATTGATATCAAGGTACCTACCTATCCTAGCTTTTTTATTGTTGAATTGCATAGGCATATGTGCAAGGACTAAAATCTATTTCAAGCGTATAACCGGTTATCATTTTGGTTAACCAATTGCATTCAAGCGGTTTTGGTTATTTTTGGTTCAACCTAATGACGTCATGAATTAGCCATTCGACGTCATTGATTTGAACCGCAAATGACCAGAGTAAGGTAGTAAGGTTGTACGCGGCAAATTTCAAATGTTGTTGACTGATGAAGCATACTTGAAGATATGTATTCGTGAGCTTAGCCACGATTTATATTGAGAAAACTATCTCAACAATTGGGCTTAGTTTCATTCATTCAGAAATTAATCTTATCTATTGAAATCTCTAAGTTAAGTTAGGAAATTAAAGCATCCAAAAGCTTCTGATTTGTTAATATTACCGTAAAACGGGGATACTTTGTGACAGTTTTTGAGGTTTTCACACATTTTTAAACACTTCTTGAGCAGATAAAAGGTGAAAAAAATACACAGTAAATATCTGTCCTTTCGGTACACAATGAGAATATAATATTGTTGAAAAAATTATTTTAATATAGTCTTTTTCGAATTTGAAATTGTCACAATTTTACCCCGTGCTTCGGGGTAACATTGTGAGAAAGCATTATTCGAATCAGAGCACAATAATACCCCTTCCTTTTGAGTATAAAATTACTAAAAATTAAAAAAAAGTATGTGCTCATATTTTTTGGATGAAAAAAAACATGAAATAACTTCAACTTTCATTGAAAACAAAAATTGATATTCTGAACAAGAACGAAACATGTAATGGGCTGAAATAAGAGTTAATATTAAGATTGAATGAGAGTAGGCATAAACTACACACTCACAAATTTTACAAACTGCAAAATTTTCCTGATGGGTTTACAAAATTTCAAAGTGATCAGGTAAGTCTTGTAATGAAAATCTTTCGTTTTTTTGTCTTTTCCTTCCAAATTTGTTTTAGTTATTGCCAGTAGTCAATCACGCAAAAATCCTCAACTTGTGGCAAAATGGAATTCTTTATTATTCGTTGCTCTTAAAAAGCTTATACTGCTTTTAAATTTTCTGCACCTTTTTTTTAAATATCTTGTACCAGCTTTTTCAGCAACATGGGATTTCTGTAAGCTCTTGCTCCCAAGCGTCTCTTATATGTTTGAGGCATTCTGGCAAGATTTTGGTCGCAGTCTACATGCAAAAAATTTAAAAAAATCATATGTAATTATTTGGAAAACGTTGTGACATGTCACAATGTTACCCCATGCTGCGAACTTTTTTTTGTTTTCTTCGAAAAAAAGATATTAAAATCAATGATTCTTGACTACAATTTCGAATATAATATGATAACTACAGGAGCAAATGAACCTATTTACGATTTTAACTGACAATATTTCAGATTTGGCTGTGCAGACGAAAGTTTCCGGCTTTTGAAAAAATCGACAAAATCGGTATGCTCTCCTCATGGCAGTCTACAAGTTACTAGAGAGGCCTACCACACTTATAAAGATATATTGATTGGGCTGAGATATGTGCTGTCGCCCGGCGACAGAAAAAATTCTCTATGCGCGCGAAACTTGGAAAATATTGGGCAGTTTGTTTCGATTTGCGTATTGTCACAAAGTTACCCACTAGTCACAAAGTATCCCCAATTTACGGTATTTAAAATAGAATTGTCCGAAGTTCTTAAAGATTGCTGATATTGTTTGAGTACCTACATATAACAAAAAATTCTTTCTTTACCTGGATAATTGGAAAAGCTTTTTGTTCAATTAATAGCTCTCGACTGTTAGAAAAATTAAGAATTTCCCAAAAAAAGTTTTATTAATAGCAAACTTTGCTGTGACGTGTGAGATGTAGCCAAATACCACAGCGATATCAATACATCTGAATTTAAATCTTTTGGATAGTGTTCTCCAGTATCTTTTTCGGTAATTTTCTCTTCGAATCATTTCTGTCAGAACAAAAAAACTTTTTTTGTCAAGCGGAACATTCTGAAAAACATATGTTCATCGTTACATTGAATCCACGTTTCAAACATTAATATATTGGGATGCAATCAAGTTGAACTTGAAGCATAATAATTTACATTTGCAAATCTAATTTTGTATTCATTGCATAAAACATAAAAAAATATAAATATAACCTATATTGGCAATTGACAAATAACCAGAAACCGCATTCAAACGACGAGATCCAAAGGCCGGAATCGTTAATCGTTCTAGAGCAAAAAGGGAATAACCATCAAGGGCTGAACCAATGATAACCGCAGTTTTGATTGGTTATACAGGGTGTTTCCTAAACATGCGGCAAAAATTCAGGGGGTTGTTCCTTGGACTATTTTAAGCATGTTTTGTCCTTTGATGATTTTTGAAAAACCTCTTTGTTTCGAAGATACAGGGCGAACAACATTTTTCATATTTTTAAAATTAATAATAGTTTAAATAAAAATGCGTACCGCACTGTGTTTACTAAGTAGGTACAACATTCCAATTACTAAAAACGGCCAGTTTTTTGACTTAAAATTGATAAGTTCAGATGGTAAAGGCATTTGAATTCGTTTTTTTGGCTAGAGGTGGTCGTTTTCAACAGTTTTTGTAGGTTAAGTTAAATTTTCATGTAATTTTTCATAATAAAATGTTATCATCTAAAATTTTGTTTCCCTGTATCTTCGAAACAAAGAGGTTTTTCAAAAATCATCAAAGGACAAAATATTCTTAAAATAGTCCAAGGAACAATCCCCTGAATTTTTGCCGCATGTTTAGGAAACATCCTGTATATTGGCTTGAAATTGATTTAAATGTTCCTGTATGAAAAGATTACCAATGCCTACAAATTTCACAGCGTGACACTGTTTTAATATTATAATTATAATGTTATGGTTGAATTTCTCTAAATCTTTATTGAGTTCAAGAAAGGGCATTCCAGTGATTTCCAGAATAAATCATTTTAGGAATAATGAAACCTCAGAAAATTATACTGATTATCGGTTTTTTGTTTCGTAATCAGGTTCTCGAGAATTGGAGGTACGCCTTAGCATTCATTTCATTGGTTAAATGTTGAATCACTGTTTACAAAGATGTCAATTAATTGGTCACTCTGTTGAAAATCGTCATCCCCTTAATTATGCTTGCTCGTACGTCATCATGGCGCGAAGTTTGAACTTTACGAGTATATAAATCGACTTTTTAATATTAAATTGAAAATTGGAATTTTAAGTGAATTATTGGATATCGTCGGCTTAATATGCAAATCACATAAGTCGACTTTTGGGTAAATTTGAAAATTTGAGTTATGTCAAGGAGTTTCGTGGGCACCTGTGCAGAAATTCACACAAATCCAAAAAAATCTATCAACAACATTATCTAAGAATATAAAGAAAATCACTTAAGCACATCCACAGATTTACAGTTTGTTTTCCTCTCCTATGAACTTTGGGTTTTGGTACTTGCATATTAAGGCGACGATATGTATATACATACATATTTAAAAATACTTTCAATGCTGTCATACCGATATTTCAACCTATTGGAAATGCCCATTGTTCGCTTTACCTCAAATGTATGAAATGAAACCAACTACAAAAAAACAAAATTTGGTAGCAAGGCTTTTGCGCGCTTGTACTACGAGGTTAACGCAAAAATTAAAAAATTAAGGCAGCTCTATCTGGCGTGAAATCTGAAGCACATCAGATTCATATTGGGGTAAACAATAACTCAGGTTTTTATTTGCTGAGAGCTATGGGTTTCATTATATTCATTTATGGATTCAATTTTCCTATTCAAAGCTCAAACCTTTCTGAAAATTTTAAAATTCGAAATAGTACCTTCCTGAAGTTATCATGTTTACGAACGGCCTACGGCCGGAATAAGCTCTAGGGACTTTACAGGGTGGTTGAAGGGTGGTTTCCATCTCGATTCCATGAACCAAATCAAAAGAATACTTCTGGAGACTGGAGTTAAATCATTCGAAATCTTTACGCGATTATATTCTAACCAAAAAGATCCGATCGGGTTCAAATTTTACACTAAGATGCTGAAAGATTTAATGAAGAGTTTTGCTAAATTTCGTGAGGATTGCTCGAATAGAAAACCTAGAAAATGCAACTTTCTAACGGAAAGATCAAACATCCTGAAATTTTCAGGATGGTGGGAACGGAATACTTAGGCTACAACATCTCTCTCTTCAACGCGGCAGAGCAGGCATCTATCTCTCTTTACTATTCCAATAAACATCCGACACATTCCCGTCGCGTGCGAATATGAACGACAACTAACGAATGTTCTATGGAGAAGGAGGGGCTAAAGTTTTACTCACTTCATACTTTGGCGATATAAGATTATTCTTATATCATGATGAAATGTAGTATATTTCAGTAATGGGTCAAACAGATCAAGTGGCTTTCGAGTGGTTAAGATTTGAAATTTCATTCTTCGGATACTTTCAAAATTATCCAATCGGGTCGAATTTTCTATGAGACTAATCAATAACGATACAACGGCCAATAGCTCGAGGAATATTCAGACACCTACGTAATCCTTTCCCAATATGAGCAAATGCGCAAATGCTTCTGACTTCACCTCAATTTTTTTCAATTTCTACGAATTGGGCTAATGTGAACCTGGTTGGAGATGAGCATTTTAACCGAAGCGGACATCAGCGGTGGATTAATTTAAAAAGTGAATGTCATAAAACTACCAGATTAAAATTTAAAAAAATTGATTCCAACAATAATTCTGTCATGCATAAATATTTAAAGTTCCCAAGTTCTCAGAAAAGCACCCATTATAAGACAAGCGGTATCCAGCTGCTTATAATCTTTTTCATCCAAGGCAGTTGAATAAAACAATATTTGAATATTAACTATAATAATAATTCCTTGGTGTTCTCATTTCATGAACTGTTTAGTATCATTACCATTTCAATATTTTCCACTCGACGTTTACACGGATCAGTAGTTCTGAAGAAGGAAATGTGTAAACAATAATACACAATTTGTATAAACAATTTGTGTGTGATTTGTAGAGTATACGATCTGTGATAATATTCTCCTGAATTCCCAGATCAATATTTCTTTTGAATTCCCGTTTCAGATGAAATAATGAAGTTCCTCGAATGGAATTGATTATGTTTCGATGAATCCAACGCTATTTCATCATTTCCTGAAAACTGATTTGGGCGAATCGTTAATTGGATGCATTTCATTAGATTGATAGATTGTTATCTAACTACAAACCGGCATGCTTTCATTAATTCAATTGTATTAAACAGAGTAAACAGACGCCATAAACCCATAAGAGAAATAAGCTACTGATCTCGCGCATTCTGAATATTCGAATGTTCAATGGAAATCTGTTGAATATCCAGTTTATTTATGTTTAAGAAGAATATTCAATTCCAATAAAATAGAGGAATACTAGGAAGAATGTAATGCAACTAAGGTCTCACGAAGAATAACTCGATAACTTGAAGAACGTTTGAAATACACGAGCAAAAATAGTGAATCGGATGGAATCAAAAGCACTGTTATAGGTATATTTATGAACGATCTGAACTTGACAAAAGATCAGAGCCGGACCGTGGGCGTGGCGAGGGAGGCATTTGCCACGGGCGCAAACGACCTAGGGGCGCAAAATGTGAAATATGATATATTCCATTTTAAATAAAGATTGACTACAAGCTCTATATTTCAAAGTGGCGTATTTACCAGTTTACAAAATTGAGAAACGTAGTTATAACGAACGCTACCAAAACGGAACAAAATCCTAGAAAATTATACATGGCGCGAAACACGACTCGGTGCATTGTTCATTACCTTTTAAGAAATATGGGAGATTATTGTCAATAAAAAAGTTCTTCAAAATGAAGGGTTTTCCAAAAAGAGGTGTTATTTTGAATAACCCGCTATTTCAGTAGATGTCACGTTTGAAGCTGTCATTTTTTGACATTTGACAAGTAGAAACTACGCCATTAATAAAAATCGAACGATATACGCTTCAGAAACGTATTGAAATCATCAAAATTCACTATAAAAATGGTGAAACTGTGGTAGAGACGATTCGTAAAACTCGAACATTTTTTGGTCGTCGAGAAGCACCTTGTCGGACCGCAATGAAGAAATTGGTGGAAAATTCCGAGCTCTTGGGACAAGTTAGTGATGTAAAGAATAAAACCATGCACGTCGCTCGAGAACAGCTGAAAATATTGCTGCTGCCGCCGAAAGTGTTGAAAAAACCCCGGTTTGTCCATTCCTCGTCGTTCTTTGGAATTAGGCATTCCATAAACGTCATCACACCGTATTTTGAATAAAGAATTGGGTCTTAAGGCTTATAAAGTTCAGTTAACGCAAGCACTCAAGTCGGCCGATCATCAACAACGTCGTGTCTTTGCTGATTGGGTCGTTGAAATGCATGAAAATGATCCGGAATTCCATCGAAAAATCATCTCGAGTGATGAGGCCCATTTCCACCTCGGTGGCTTCGTCAACAAGCAAAATTGTTGCATCTGGGGCTCGGAAAACCCAAGAGTTATTGTTGAAAAGCCTCTCTATCCTCAACGTGTGACTGCTTGGTGAGGTTTATGGTCCGGCGAAGTCATTGGACCTTACTTTTCGGAAAATGAGGCTGGAGCAACAGTAACGGTGATTGGATTGCGCTATCGAGAAATTATCAATGATTTTTTATGGCCGAAATTGGATAGTACTGATCTGGACAACGTTAACTTTCAACAAGACGGCGCTACGCGCCACACAAGCAACGAAACCATTGACCTTCTGCATGAAAAGTTTCCGGACCGTGTTATATCTCGAAGAGGTGATCACAATTGGCCACCGAGATTTTGTGATTTAACACCTTGCGATTTCGTGAAAGAGAAGGTCTACGCCAATAGCCCAGCGTCGATTCAAGACCTCAAAGATGTAATTCGTGAGGCTATCGAGGACATAGGGCAGCCACTTGGCGATTTGGTTATGGAAAATTTCATTAAAAGGATATGGTACTGTAAGCGTGGTCTTGGTGGTCATTTTCTTCATCTGATTTTCCACTATTAACGGCATAGCTTCTTCTTCATAATGAAATAAACATCCGATCATTTATATTGAAATTGAAAAATGGCATTTTTCTTTGAATATCAAAATAACACCTTTTATTGGAAAACCCCTTTTAATCAATAAATGTCAATCATAAAAAACATGTATTTATTGAAAAATGAATATCTTCAAGGCGCATTTTGACAGTTGCCACAGGCGCTAGAATCCTAGTTCCGGCTCTGCAAAAGATGAGCTGACCATGTATCTGATAACCCTCTTGTTTGCAGATAATAACTTCCTTTTTTTAAGAGCCTTAGATGCTGATAATTTGGGGATATTGGAGAAATATGTGCTTTCAACATCTAAGCACTGATTCAGTTGTAACTCTCTTGTTACAAATGACTCTTAAACGCAGAACTTGAAGATAAAAAGTACAAAAAATGAGACCATCAAATTGCTGGGAATAACATTGTATGGAGCACTTTCATGGGAACCCCACATTGAATCATGTAAAATTTTGTAGTCTTAACAGAACCATATAAAATTCAATTGGAATATTGAGAAAAAGAATCTATAACAGGATATCCGATTGAGTGAAATTTTTTTTTTCAATGAAGATTGATATACTGAATGTTCATGCAAAATTTCAAGAGGATCGCATCATCAGAACCATAGAATTCATTTTTTTATTGATTTTTTACATATTTCAATCTTTGAATAATTTCTAGAATATAATTCCGATCATTATAGCATTATTGCTTCACCAATGAACGAGCGCTCGAAAGCACCTGCTGACAGCTTTTCTTGAATTTTTTTATTACCGTTTTGCACTTTTACATTTATGTGTTACCGAAATATTTGTCAAAGAACACAGATTCGATGTGACAAAATATTTTCTCTGTCAATATTAACCAGGCAACCGTAACTGGGTACGTCAAAGTTTGGTCAATAGTTTCATTTGAAAACATAATTTTGTTCTGTTCTTCACTGGTTTCCCTTTAAGAAGGTGAGTTAATCATTAATTACTCAGTATTAGATTCTTTTGCTTTCTTGAAATTGTGTGCGTATTGATTATTGATAAGTGAATAATGTGAATTTGGCTTTTCCTGTCCAGTCAATATTGGTGCCTTAAAACTGAAAGTGAATATAAAATGAGATAATACTTTACATGAACAAGACACTTCAAATTAATTTTTTTTTTCATTTTAAATTAGTGAAGCCTTAATAAAAAACATTTTATGCAAGCGGTTTGCGAAACTCGAAATTTTTCATCGTACCTATTCAGTTTCCTTTAGCCATGGAGTTGGCAGATCGAAATACTTCTCCATTTTTTCTTCCGAGCGAAAATGTATCAATTTCCTGATAATTTCATGTGAGTTATAAAATTGGGTATTTTAAGATGAAACTATTTCACTGGGCGAAATTAGTTCGAACTATATTAAACATTTAAGCAACTTCAGTTTTTGCCAAGGGCTTACTGGCGTACCGTAAAAAAGTTTTAAAGGCAAAAAGGAGACATGGATCCGGAAAAGAAAACACCCTGTAGATTCTAGTTAAGATTCAGTACGTGCAATGATGCAGACTGTTGAAAATAGCTCGCATTCCAAATTTGAACTGAATATCTCAAAAACTGCAGGAGTTATGAAGAAAACACCTATTTTTTTTGAAAATTTCAACACCCTGTAGCTCCGTAACAAAGCTTTTACGAACTTTTTTCTTAAAATTACATGTAGATTCACCCCCTCAAGTTGTGACATACTATTGTGTAACACCCTGTATTTTTTGTTAAACGAATCGAGCAGTTCTTCAACGGTTGAGCACTAAAAAAGTCGATATCAATCGCACCATTCAAGCTTGGTTTCATGAATTGACAAATTAACCATTCCAATTCTTTATAATAAAACATGAATCTTCTTCCTAAATCTTTCTTGAAGTAAAAATTGAAGAATCAGTTTCCACACAATTTAAAAAAAAATTAATATCTATACAGAGAAATTGTGAAATGTCACTTCCATCCTTTACCTCAAAAAATTATTATCTTCACGTGTATTTCAATACATATCTATATTGAATTATGATTATTGTTGTAAGATGAAAATTAGAGCACTGAAATGTAACACCATGCACAAAAATTCGTATGAGAGCCTTGGATTGCAAGAAGCTTGCAGCTAAGCCGAAGAAGAATCTTTCTAGACAATTATTTTCCAGCTGGATGGAAAAACAAATTACTTCCACAAAAATGCCTAGAGTTTATTCACATATCTGGATTTCTGAAAGAAAATTGATTGGGTTTGTTCCGAAAAAAGTGTACGTGTTAATAAAAGTGTACGTGTTGATAGTATACTATAGTATAGGAGATTTTTATTTTCAGGCCAATTTGAATTTTATACGATGGTAATGGGTAAAGTTTTATCAATAGTTTTCACTAAGTTCAAGGACCAATAAAAATTTGCAGTTCATTCTGGAGGGTGACAAAATGATTGAACCGGAAGACAATCCATAGTTATTAATTCTCCTCAATTTCAGTTATTCTTGTCTTATTATTCTGATGAAAAAATCTTGGTTATCAAATTCGTTCATTTTGAATAATGAAATGAGGGTGTAAATAGTACTATATCTACTTACTACTCAATTCAATTTTTTGTTACCCACCGAACGTAAAATATTATATGGCGCGGTTAAATTTCACTTCAAGCAGAATTAACATTAATTAAAGATAAATTCAGAGATTACAGTAGTCCTTATTTGAATAACTACTAGTTACATATTTATAAAACAGACATAATGTTCGAAATATTCAGATTTCCCATGGGTTTCAAAATCAGACGTCATCACCTGCTATTACGATTGCAGTATATGGCTGACTTATACTAATAATTATTCGAAAAATTATAATCTTATAAAAAATGTTATAATATCGAATAATCTTGTAGAATCATAAAAAATTTGAATGAATTGAGGAATTTAAGGTGATAAACTAACTGAACGGGTATGAGAAACATTCCTCGAGTTTGTTCCTGAATTACTGTCATATAAAACATAGATATAAACTTTTGGTGCATATGGTCCAATGCTAAATTCACTTGGATACTAAAATTTCAACACCTTGTGTCTACATCAGAACTAAAAAGTCTACAGGGTGACTGGTGACGTAAGGGACAACGGCTAACTGGAGATAGAGGACTTCAAACTGAACAAGGATTGTGGGTTTAAATGTCCCATCATAAGGCTATTAGTTTCAGAGATACAGGGTGTTTTTTGCAAAAGTGCTAAAACTATAAACTCCCATATCTACGTCAATATGGGAAATTTTTGGCAAGCTTGTTACTATACATGTTCTGCATCAGCTCGAGAAATAAAAATGTTCAAAACCTGCAGGTCCGTATTCAAAAATTTCAATTACCGTGTCAGGTGAGAAATATCACTCGGTATATGAGATAAAAAAATTGAAATGGAAAATTGGAATCTTCAAAAAACACTGAGTAAAAATCTGTTTTAGGTTTGAATGGCACAAATTTTTATAGTCTTAATGATATGTCGAAAGTCCGATATTACAATTTATTCATTTTCACTTGAAGAAACATACTATTCATGATAGAAAAAACACCGAATTTGAAATTCCTAAATAATCCTGACGCATTTTAAATATTCCTTCACATCTTGAAATCCTTTTTTATTAATTTTTCTATCAAAATTATAAGAAAAATTTAAAAAACAACAGCACATATGGTTCATAAAAAAATCAAATAACCAAATGCTCGATATTAGAGGCATTCGCCTCACTCACTTATAGGCTCCTTTGAACAATTAAAGTAATTTTCATATCCACAAGATGAAAAATTATACTCAGAAACACTGGATTTCAGATCGAGAAGAGGTTGACTTTCTTCTCATAACTCCTGAACAATAATCCATCTCGTACTTATGTTCTCAACAAAATTTATTCTTCAATGAAATAATGCAATGATTCTTAAAAAAAAACAACTAAGCAAATGCTCGAAATGAGAGTAATTTGCTTCAACACATTTATTGGCTCTCTTGAACTTTGATGATTTCTTACAAACATAAGTACCAGATGGATTATTGTTCAGGGGTTATGAGAAGAAAGTCAAACTTTCATGGAGCTGAAATCCAGTGTTTCTGTTCTATCAAAAATATAATTTTTCATCTTGTGGATATGAAAAGTACTTCAATTGTTCTAAAGAGCCAATAAATGTTTGAGGGGAATGGCTCTCATGTCGAGCATATGTTTATTCGATTTTTTTATGAATCATATGTGCATACTGTTCGTCTTTTTGTAATTGTATTGTTTTTTAAATTTTTCTTATAATTTTGATAAAAAAATTAATAAAAAGGGAAATAAAGTTGTGAAGGAATATTTAAAATGCATCAGGATTATTTAAGCAACTCAAATTCAGTGTTTTTTTCGATAGGAATAGTATGTTTCTTCAAGTGAAAATGAATAAATTGTAATAATCGACTTTCGACATATCATTAAGATTATAAGAATTTGTGCCATTCAAACTAAAAACAGATTTTCACTCAGTTTTTTTTTGAAGATTCCAATTTTCCATTTCAATTTTTTTATCTCATATACCGAGTGATATTTCTCACCTGACACAGAAATTGAAATTTTTCAATACAAACCTGCAGTTTTTGAAGATTTTTTCTTCTCGATCTGATGGAGAATATGTATAGTAACAAGCTTGCCAAATATCAGCGAAAATTTTCCCATATTGACGAAGATAAGGGAGTTTATAGTTTTAGCATTTTTGCATAAAACACCCTGTATCTTTGAAACTAATAGTCTTATGGGACATTCAAACCCACAATCCTCATTCAGTTTGAGTTCCTCTATCTCCAGTTGGGCGTTGTCCCTTACGTCACCAGTCACCCTGTATATGACTCTAGATCCGTAACGTAACATTGATCTATAGACTTCAGTCTAAAGCCGGGTTTAGACGAAGCGCACCCACTCGCGACTCAAACCTCGTCACCTACTCGCGCATCAAAACTCATCCTCGCGTCTGTGTTTACACTACGCGCTGGATTCGCCTAGAAGGGTGAGCCAGGATGAAGGCGAGGTAGTAATCAGCCTAGTACAAAGTCCGAGACTCGACTAGCTCCAGAAGCTTGTTCAAACGATACAGCGAGGCTTCTTTGATGCGCGACTGAAAACCGACCGGCAATGGCTCAACCCGAGGACGAGGGGCCTCACGGCGAGGAGCATGTTTACGCTATGCGAGGGAACGGAAGCGAGGCTGGTGCGCGAGTAGGTCCGCTTCGTCTAAACCTGGCTTAAGGCTTCAAAGGTTTGTGATAGAGCACCATCTGAACGACGTCAATTCCAGGGTTCATAGAAAGAACCATGGTCAATTCCATTTCTCTATACACGATCTATAGTCCGTTCACGAAAGGTTGAGCACATAGTAGGCGTTTCTTTATTTATCTGAAGTTGGCAGTATTTGCTGTCACAACGTAAAATAAATTCAACGTTGCCGAATGTACCCGGCCTCGTCCGATGAGCTTGCGAGTTGTCAGACAACTCTATGACCTATTGACAACATTGCTTATCAATCTGACAAGAAAATAAAGAACATAACCTATAATTTCAATATACACAGTGGAATATGCCAAATTTCCATGGCCAACCGACGGCTCAACCTTTCGTGAACGGACTATAGGTGTTCTTTTCGAAATTTCAGTTGAATTTCCTATGGTTCTGTTGACACTATGACCACAAAATTTTGCATTAGAGGCATTTTATGAGCATCTTGCTTGTGGGCGCAACATTTCATTGCGATTGGTGTCGTTTTGTCTAAGATATTGAAGAACAAAAACTTTTAATAGACCTATTTTATGGAACACCCTGTACGATTTGGCTGGTTAACGAACTTAACCGAGGCATTTGGCAACCCACCTCATCCTGAACATTTCAAGTTTCTAGGCATTTCTAGATATTTCGTAACACACATAATTTCCGTATGAATATTTTCTAAATCCATAAATACATATTTCATTACTTTGTTACTGATAACCATAGTTCTACTGAAATATTGTGCTTTCAATGAAAAACCTGAAAATTTTAAGTTTCTAGGACATTCCCTACAAAAGTTATCGTCCTTATTCACTACCTTACTAGTTCTAGTAAGGTAGTGCCTTATTACGGCCGGTCGGACGGCCCCACAGACAGAATTCAATTTGACAACGGATTCGTCATCAGGCAGTCGAATCCTATCGATCATTTTCGGCTCAAAATTCGAAAATTACAGACATTGGGGCAAAACGATATAGTACTCGTTTAAGAAGAACAAGCGCTCAAAAACATGACATGTATACTTTTGACAACTAATTCATATGAACTGTCAGCCGTTATTTCGTTGCCATGGTAATGATCAAGTACATTTATCAAAATCATACCAGGTACCACGATTTTCATATCTCCAATGACAACGACATGATTCTCCCTTCTTCCCGATCTAGTTCGGAAAGTACTTACCTTCCGGACTTGGCCGCAAAATGCTACTCCCCCCAATTCGTTCGCCGAAAAAATAATTTCTAAATACATGATGCAAGTAAGAAGCTTGGTTGCATTTGTTGGCCTTCGCTGCCAATCTGTCGCACATCTGTCAGAAGTTTCTTCAGGAACTGGCTGAACAGGGAATTTTCCTCGGAATGGAGCGCAGGGGTGGGCCTGAGGTGGTCGAGGATTCTCATTGAGAGACCGTCCTCGCGATCTGAGGTCAATAGGCTTCTGTTGCTGGAGAGGAAACAACTCGGTCTGGTGACTGGTGCATTGACTGGTCCCCTGTTTAACAAGCATTTGAAGAGAATGGGATTGACGAGCTGCTCCCTATGCCGGTGGTGCAGGAGTACTGATGAAACGGTTGAGCATATTTTGTTCAACTGTGGAAACCTTACTGAGTTAAGGTCAACACACCTAGGAAATCCAACACCTTCTATTCCTATGGTGAGAGGGACCACTCCTGGCAGGCTCGCGACGTTTCTGTCTTCGTGTCTGAGGAGCTGAGTCTCTATGGAACAATGCGGATGAACAATGGGCCACTAGGCCTCAGTTCGGCCGGTAAGGCACCGCACAGAGAAGAAGAAGAAGCTTGTTTAAATTGTGACAATAATAATTCAGATTTTAACATCTAGGGCCTATTGCACCGAAATACTTTGCAACTTTTCACTTTGCATTCGGACAAATTTCAATAGTGAAAATTAATTATGTTGCACAACATTTCTACCAACATTTAATTTCTGTGAAGTACTTTTTATTTTAAACTGGACTTTTTACATTGCAGTTTTCAATTATTATGGATGCGATTCGTGCAACGTAATTCATTTGAAAAGTGAAAAGTGGCAAAGTATTTGGTTTTGGTGCAATAGGCCCCTGATCTGACGACCGACCGTGAGCACGATAGGTAATGAGTTCCAAAAGATACTTGAAATATTCGAAGTAGTTTTAATATCGAAGCAAGTAAGTTGAAAGAAAAGGATGAGACTAAATTTATTAGTCATATTATGAAGAAACGGTCAAAAGACTTCTCCCCACGGCTTTATCAATTTTGTTTTGTTGTGGTCTTGTGTCATGGTATGTTCATACATACCATCATTGTTTATTAAGGAGATTCTCCTTAAACAATGATACATTGTTTAAGGAGATTTTCCTTAAACAATGATACCATGATGTGATATACCATGTTTTTGCAGCAACGAAGATGTCAGTGGTAACATTCGAGAAACCTATTCAACACATCGGATTGGCAGATTGGCAGGCAAAGCAGTGGCAGAACCAGCAGACCAACGACACACGAAGAGACGAGGCTTTTAACCTGCGTCATGAAAGTCGTCAACTGCGCAACGAAACACGCATCAGAACTGACTGGGATACTTATCACAACAACGTCCGTTTGGCAGACAGGGTAAATATTTAAATGTATATTTTGTTCAAGATATTGCAGGTGCTCGCCTTAGCTTCCTCGAACTGAATTGCTTAAACATAATGGAGTTCCAATAGGGTCTCCAATAGGATCAATTGGAGCAACAATCTTACTGCTGCACACCAGATAATTGAAGTTAATGAGAAAGCCGATGTCCTTCCGAAAGGAAAACAAAAACTCCTTCCATTGGGAGAAAGGAAAAAGGCACTTTCACTGAATTAACACATACAAGGTCAATCAAAGAGGTTGATTGCACGCTATAAATAGAAGCCTCCACCAGCTCTATACTTTGTAAAAAGTATATAATATAGCATAAATCTCATTAAATTATATTGGAGATTCTGGCAACTGATAGTATGGCAGCTCACTGGGCTTCTCAGTGGTCATTGTATCGTGAAATACCACTATAGTGAAAACCAACGAGCTCATAATGTGCCAATGAGAAGTGTTGGCACAATAGACACAATAGACTTACCTACTCAACTGAGTGGCACGACACTGGCTTCAACATATAGCTCAATGATGTAAGCGAGAAAAACCAAGATAAAAGGGACCTTCTCTTCTGTCTTGGTATCTGGTATGCAGCTATAAGAAAAAAGTTTTTGGAGAAGGAAGAAACTTACAGAGAAGCACTTTGAAGGAATCCTCCGCGAATGGATTATTCCAAAAAATCCTTCGGAACTTCAAAACTGAGGTCCAAAAAGTATTCGGATTTCAGTAAGAATAAGTTTCGCCTCCTCACTGGCTTTCTAAAAAGGAAGCTCCAGGAACTGACGAGTTTAGATTTTGCGGGGAAGAGGAGGAAACTCCTATTTACTTAATTACAAAATGTCTCGCCATTGCGAGCCTGCGCAAATAATGTCCTGGACAGGAGAATCAGGGGAGGAATACGGATTTTGTCTCCACGAAGTCCTCTCATTGGAGTTGTGGTACTAGAGCCGATCTGTAGCGCAGTTCTAGCTCTGATGGAAGGGCACAATAGACCTTAAGGTTGCAGGGCAATGCAACGCCCTTAATAATCTACATCTAATATAGGACCGAAGTCTACTAGAAAAAAGGATCAATGCGACAAATGGTAAATATCTCGCTAGTTCGTTCAGGGATCATGCTACGGAAGAAGGTTGTTCGTACGGAACTAGAGATGGCGTCTTCGGTAGTTCGGTATATTTATACCTGAAAGAAGGTGCCATTCCGTTTGAAGTTCCAGATGTATCATTCAGAGCTATCCTGTGCTAATGAGTCCTAATGAGGACGAAATGGCCATCCATAGGTACTCTGTTTGATACCACTTCCTTTCATTTTGCCTTGAACAAGGACGAGATTAACATTATTTTCTGCTTCCATTATTTTTAATAATTATAATCTTCTCTAATATTGTCAATAATTTCATCACAGCATGTCGTCAAAGTTCTAACCATCTTTATGAAATCTCGAAATATCATACATAACGTAATCAAAGCTAAACACAAAAATAATCGCTAAAAAATGTTTTACAGAGAAGAGTAACAAGCCGAATTTCGTTTTCTTTCGAAATTTTGTATTTCAAGTAGGAAAATATCTTATAATGTGTATAACCGTTTTTCCCTACCTATTTTCAAGCATCTGAAAATAAGAAGAGTTATTGTTCTACAGGTAACAGAGCTGGACAGATGGCGAGACATGCTGCAAGGATGTCTCGACAGGGTGAATTCCGAGATGAACGCACTGAAAGACGAGAAATTCTCCACCGAAAGGGAAATCGATGCATTGGGAATCCCCCTAAATGTGGTATCGGAGTGCATATCTATGAGGGACAACAGGCTCGGTGCGGAACTTACATACGATGATGCTGACACCGAGCTGAAGAAGGTGAGTGACTTTCAAAGCCGTTGCGATCATTTGGGAATCCCAACCAATTACATATCGGTCTGACTTTATACCGCGGACAATCCTTTTTGATTGTAGATTGAATTCCAAGTTTGCTGTCCCCTAATGGTATTTTAGCAGCTGTTGGAGATATACAGGGGTATCTGTAAATAAATGCAAGGGACTTTGGGAGATGATTCCTCGATGAAAATAAGCAGGGGTAGTTCATATAATGATTTTTCGAAATCAACCCCCCTTCCAAGATACAGCCTTTGGACGGCGATGACGAGTTGACAGTTTTCAATTTTTTACGGCTTCTTAAAAACACTCAGTCATAAAACTTCACATAATATGAAGTACTGAGTAGATGTTACTCACACAAGTTTTTTTAGATCTCATTTCTTTAAACTTAAAACTTACAAGCAGTTATGATCACTGTTCATTCCATTTCATCGTATAAGTGTTCCATAGAATGAATATTCTAAGATACTGTATGTCTATGACAGGAGATGAAGATGTTCTATGAATCGTGCTGTAATGCTTTCTGTTTTTTTTATATACAAGATGTCCTTCAACTAGTGAGCCATAGATCACAGGCTTGAAGAACTTGCCTTATGTGAACCGAATATATTTCAAGGCTGAAGTCAACCATTTCAGGGAATATAACAATATTGGGTTGAACTCTAAGTTAGCTCTCGAATTTTCAATAATTCCACCTAAGCGAGAAAGTTTTTTTTATATTAGTAGTGTAGAATTTTATACGGACTCGAAAATATCGTTCGACCTAAATGTAAACAAATATTCAGTCTAGATCCATATTTAGAAAATATTCCTGAATTCCACAGGGAAATGTGTAGTAAAACTCTGCCTAGCAACAGACCCAAGTTCAAGTGGTACTTGAAAGGGTCTGATTGACCTAACGTAACGTAACAGGTAGGCAGTGCATTGGTAAAAGTGGAACCGTTAATACATTCTCAAATAGAGAATCTTCTTTCAAATCACTGCATTCAAAAGTAAAGGTATCATTAACTCAAAGTTGTGAGTTCAAGTGATATTGCATAAGGTGTTAATTAAATAGCTTTTAAGTAAAAATAGTTTAATTTCAATAACGCAACTAATCATCATTATATTTTGTCAACAGCCAAATATAATCAAGAATCAAGTGCATATACATATTTTGTCAACAGCAGAATATAAGCAAGTGTATTTTCGTGATCCTACAACATAGGACAATTGCAAATCTTCTCTTTCAAGGAACCCTCAAGACGGATCGAAAGAGTCAAGATATTTTTCATAGTCCTCGAGCTAGGATAATTTTTCATGGTCCTTGGAGCCACATAGTCGATAATTTTCAAGTATTATGGGCTTTTGATGCAAAGTAACATGTTTTCATATCTCCAACGATTGCAAAAATACACTTAGGGGACAGCTAATTAGGGATCCACAGTACTCTCATCAATCTATGATGGTATGCTAAAGTCGTGTAATGATCATATTTTTGACACAAATATCAGATGTTTCTGAATTGAAAATGCCAAAAATAAAAAATGATAATATATTATCATTCTCGAAGGCACATCCGTCAACATAATTCCAGTGCTCAATGTAGATAGGTATCTGAACTTGGACAGCAAGTAATCATCAAAATTAAAATACGCTCTATTGAAAAACGGAAACGTATCAATATCACATTCCAGTAGGTATAACTATCTATAATTCATTTTCAATGAGATTTCTTGACAGCTACAAACAAATCGTGTAGGTACTTCGATTAAAAACAGGCAGAACAGACGAATTCATTAACTTACCAAATGAATGATTGATAAGGCAAGGTCTTTACAAGGCGCCATCAATTACTGATTATTATATCAATCTTGAATGAAATTTATGTATGAATTCGACTTAATTCAATAAGAAATGTATCTAATATCAAGGGTATTTCATTACTAAAAGAATGTAAGGCAATAAGTTGGTCTTCTGAAATACAGCGATGTTCACTAATATTCAAAATGTTGAGCAAATTTGACAATAATGCATGTTAGGGGATCAGCGCGTCATAGTTTTGCTCAAATGTCTGTAAATTTCGATTTTCAAGCTGGAAATGATATTATACAATTCCGTCGCACCCATTGAAGAAGTATTCGAGTTTCAAAAACACAAATTCTGCCTGGTCGTCAGGTACAGGTACTTGATTATCATCCGTAAAGAAGTCAATTCCATTTCAGTGAATTGTATGACGTATAAGAATTCCAGTTGAGAATATCATTTTCATGGTTTTGTTACTATTTACTTTTTATTAATTTATTCAATTGTTGTTGTTTGGCGCAGTTACTGCTTTTCTCCACTGCGAAAAATGAGAAATTTCCTGCGTTACCACATTATGTCTTGACATCAGGAATGTAACATTCTTCGCAAAGTTGATATCTCTCCTAGGAGACTTCGTTCTTATAAGCGGCTAACGTTTTTGTCGTGCCATCCAGAGGAGTAGGTCTTGTTTGCGATTTACGAGCACAAAATGAATTGTCTTAATATTGTGTAAGGTGAGAGGTTCAGTTGTAGAATAGTGATTGACACTGTGCACATATATACCGATGTAATAAACTATTGGTGCTATCTAAGGTTTTTTCATCTGTCTCTGTTCAATTTTCTCAGGTTATCATTTTGAAAACGGCAACATATTTGGCGTGAGATTTTGCAGTTGTGTCAATACGTGTAACTTCTAACGCATATGAAACAGAACAGAATCGGAAAATATTCGCAATTATGGGCAGTCGCTATCCTTAAGTAAACATTTACACTTATTGACACTACTCCAAAATCTCGCGCCAAATATCTCATGATGCCGTATTCAGAATGATAACCTGAGGACTCAAATAGAAATGAAACATTTTGGGATATGGGTACACAGATGAAACCCCTATATAGCACCAATAGTTTATTACATCGCTTTATACAGGGTGTCTGGTGAGGAATGGGACAACGTTTAGGTGGTGATGAGGGATGTCTCAAGGAGTGAGAAAATGCCATTCGAAATCATCTGAGGTACATGGTTCCTGATATACAGGGGTTTTAGAAAAAATTAGGAAATTTCAAATGACCATAATTCAGGAAATAAAAGAGCTAATTCGATGATTTTTCGTATAAACAATGATAGAGTGAGTACGAATCTGTTTGAATGAAAAATTCGAAATAAAATCAGATCCGGACTCAGAAATTTCAGTTTTTCTGAAATTAGGTAAAAACAACACCCTGTATGCGGTTTTCATTTTTTTTGACTTCAGATTCTGAGAGAGCAGGAAAAATACTTTCGAACTCAACTGTCATCCCGAATGGCACAAATTTTCCCTGCTTTCTATGACCCTTCGAATGTCAATCTTCCGATTTTCGCTCCTTACATATTATTTTCTCGGCATTTCAAATGACCATAGTTAAGGAAATATGAGAGCTAATCCGATGATTTTTCGTATGAACAATGATAGAGTGAGTACGAATCTGTTTGAACGAAAAATTCGAAATAAAATCAGATCCGGACTCAGAAATTTCAGTTTTTCTGAAATTAGGTAAAAACAACACCCTGTATGCGGTTTTCAATTTTGTTGACTTCAGATTCTGAGAGAGCAGGAAAAATACTTTCGAACTCAACTGTCATCCCGAATGACACAAATTTTCCCTCCTTTCTATGGCCCTTCGAATGTCAATCTTCCGGTTTTCGCTGTCGTACAAAGACAATCACAGAGACGTTTCAGTGTTAATGTGTGGTGCGCAGTTTATGATAATAATTTAATAGGTCCTCATTTTTTCGAAGAAAGACTCACCGGAGAAATTTATAGATATTTCCTTATGAATGTTCTTCCTTATTTATTAGGGAATATTAATCAATGAGGACTTATCTTCCAGCATGATGGAGCACCCCCACATTTCTCAATTTTAGTGAGAAATCATTTGAACGAGGTCTATCCAAATAGATGGATAGGTCGTGGTGGTCCAAGAGCATGGCCCCCTCGGTCCCCCGACATGACACTGTTAGATTATTTCCTTTGGGGACACCTTAAAACTATGGTGTACGGGCGAGAAATAAATACAAGGAAACCATTAATTCAGCGCATAATAGACGCATGTGACGAAATATCAAACAACCCGAATGTGATAAGGAAAGCAGTTTTGAACTTAATGAAAAAGCAGATAAATGTGTAGAAGTTGGTGGTTTTCATTTTGAACAATATTTGAAGAATTAATTATTAATTTTCAAATTTCGCATTTTTATAATTTTTATAAAAATTTTGATTCGTTTATGATCTTTTTTTACTTATTAGTAACTATCTGAGATTCCATGTTTCTGAAATGTCGAGAAAATAATATGTAAGGAGCGAAAATCGGAAGATTGACATTCGAATGGTCATAGAAAGCAGGGAAAGAGAGGAAAGAGTTTGAATGTATTTTTCCTGCTCTCTCAGAATCTGAAGTCAAAAAAATTGAAAACCGCATACAGGGTGTTTTTATACCAATTTCAGAAGAACTAAAATTTCTGAGTCCGGATCTGATTTTATTTCGAATTTTTCGTTCAAACAGATTCGTACTCACTTTATCATTGTTCATACGAAAAATCATCGGATTAGCTCTCATATTCCTGAATATGGTCATTTGAAATGTCGAGAAAATAATATGTAAGGAGCGAAAATCGGAAAATTGACATTCGAAGGGTCATAGAAGCAGGAAAATTTGTGCCATTCGGGATGACAGTTGAGTTCGAAAGTATTTTCCTGCTCTCCTCAGAATCTGAAGTCAAAAAAATTGAAAACCGCATACAGGGTGTTGTTTTTTACCTAATTTCAGAAAAACTGAAATTTCTGAGTCCGGATCTGATTTTATTTCGAATTTTTGTTCAAACAGATTCGTACTCACTCTATCATTGTTCATACGAAAAATCATCGGATTAGCTCTCATATTTCCTGAACTATGGTCATTTGAAATGCCCTAAAATTTATGTAAGGAGCGAAAATCGGAAGATTGACTTCGAAGGTCATAGAAAGCAGGGAAATTTGTGCCATTCGGGGATGACAGTTGAGTTCGAAAGTATTTTTCCTGCTCTCTCAGAATCTTAAGTCAAAAAAATTGAAACCGCATACAGGGTGTTGTTTTTACCTAATTTCAGAAAAACTGAAATTTCTGAGTCGCGGATCTGATTTTATTTCGAATTTTTCATTCAAACAGATTCGTACTCACTCTATCATTACGAAAAATCATCGATTAGCTCTTTTATTTCCTGATTATGGTCATTTGAAATTTCCTAATTTTTTCTAAAAACCCCCCTGTATATCAGGAACCATGTACCTCAGATGATTTCAAAATGGCATTTTTCTCACTCCTTGAGACATCCCTCATCACCACCTAAACGTTGTCCCATTCCTCACCAGACACCCTATGTGAAGACCACTTATACTTTTTGTTATTTCTTTGTTAATTAGGAATAAAATCATCTAAAACCGTTTATTTCTCCTATTGTTTTTAGTAGGAAATGTCTCAATGACCCATATAATCAGGGCCGGGGCTAGGGGTGAAAATGAAGCAAATGGTTTCAGGGCGCCAGCTTTCTGAGGGCGGCATTTTTCGCCAGCTGACTTTTCGTATTTAGGTATGGTAGGGCTAGGGGCGCCCGAAAATTCCTTGCTTCAGCGCCAAATTCACTAGCGCCGGCCCTGCATATACTGAGAATGTATAGTGAGAAAAAGCAGGATGATATCATAACCAAACTGATGAAAAGTGAGATGAAATTATGTCAATGACTATCATACTGGGTGTCAATTACTGTCGATGTATGTCAATTCGTGTGTCCTCGAATATTCAATCGATATTTTTGAAAGTTTGATGGTAATACCGAAACAAAAAACATTCAACTATAGTTCCATGGTGTTACAGTAAAATAAGAAACCGAATTCGCCTACTTAAAGTATCCATGCCCTTAAGGTGTTATCAATCACTATAACTATAGCTTTTA
This sequence comes from Propylea japonica, assembly GCA_013421045.1. Classification (NCBI taxonomy): domain Eukaryota; kingdom Metazoa; phylum Arthropoda; class Insecta; order Coleoptera; family Coccinellidae; genus Propylea; species Propylea japonica. The sequence continues at coordinate 772,690 of CM024239.1, read as the reverse complement.
CCCTACTCTATAGTTTTTTATATCGGAGGTTTCCTTAGTTACCGTAAAACGGGATACTTTGTGACAGTTTTTGAGGTTTAACACATTTTTAAACACTTCTTGAGCAGATAAAAGGTGGAAAAATACACAGTGAATATCTGTCCTTTCGGTACACAATGAGAATATAATATTGTTGAAAAAATTATTTTGATATAGCCTTTTTCGAATTTGAAATTGTTCACAATTTTACCCCGTGCTTCGGGGTAACATTGTGACAAATCATTATTCGAATCAGAGCACCATAATACCCCTGCCTTTTGAGTATAAAATTACTAAAATTAAACAGTATGTGCTCATATTTTGTGGATAAAAAAACATGAATTAACTTCAACTTCATTGAAAACAAGAACTAATATTCTGACAAGAACGAAAACATGTGATGAGTGAAATAAGAGTTAATATTAAATTGAATGAGAGTAGGCATAAACTACACCTCCAAATTTTACAAACTGCAAAATTTTTCCTGGATTACAAAATTTCTAAGTGATCAGGTAGCCTTGTAATGAAAATTTTTCCCTTTTTTTCTCTTTTCCTTCAAAATTTGTTTTAGTTATTGCCAGTATTCATCACGCAAAAATCCTCAACTTGTGGCAAATGGAATTCTTTATTATTCGTTGCTCTTGAAAACTTATACTGCTTTTGATTTTTCTGCAAGCCTTTTTTTAAATATCTTGTACCAGCTTTTCAGCAACATGGGATTTCTGTAAGCTCTTGCTCCCAAGCGTCTCTTATATGTTTGAGGCATTCTGGCAAGATTTTGGTCGCAGTCTACATGCAAAAAATTTTAAAAAATCATACGTTGTGACATGTCACAATGTTACCCCATGCTGCGAACTTTTTTTGTTTTCTTCTTCGAAAAAAGATATAAAATCAATGATTCTTGACTATAATTTCGAATATAAATAATATAAACTACAGGAGCAAATGAACCTATTTACGATTTTAACTGACAATAGTTCAGATTTGGCTGTGCAGACGAAAGTTTTCGGCTTTTGAAAAAATCGAAAGAATCGGTATGCTCTTCTCATGGTAGTCTATAAGTTACTAGAGAGCCTACCACACTTATGAAGATATATTTGATTGGGCTGAGATATGTGCTGTCACCCGCACGGCGAGAAAAAATTCTCTATGCGCGCGAAACTTGGATATATTGGGCAGTTTGTTTCGATTTGCGTATTGTCACAAAGTTACCCACTAGTCACAAAGTATCCCCAATTTACGGTACCTTACTGATCTTAAATAAGTATTATCTCATGATACAATGACCTTGAATCTTTTCTTCATAAAGTTTAAGCTTGTCGAGCCTTCTTTCTCAAGAGTGCAATCAGCCTCTTTGCTTAGCTTTGTCCTGGTCTTGTTAAGCCAAGGAAGTTATTAATATTTATAGAGAAGCAAAAGCATATCATAAAAGATAAAATATTCTAAACGGATGAATTTGAAAACTAGAATTTCGATAAATTATCATATGCCGTCTTCCGGAAAATCACCATTAACCAGTGAACTGATCCATGTAATCCATGTATACATGATCCTTTTTTCATCTCTTTCATCATGGTGAAGTGTTACGAAATATCAAATTTTGAACTTATTCATTCGTCAGCATTGTATACAGATATAGTACCAATTCGCCTAGTCACAGAATGCTCTGCCATTGCGAGCCTAAGGAAAGAATGCCTTGGACGAGAAAACTTGTAGGAGTGAGGAACTAGCCTCGTTGAAGCCTCCACAGTTTATTGTATTCGTCAGATCTCTAGAACTGGAAGGCGAGCTGTAAAGGATGTGGTCAGAACACTCTCTAAGGGGGCCCAATAGACCTTGAGGTTGAAGTGAACTGTAACCCCTTTTGAACTATAACCATCTCACATGAACATATAGTGTCGATCCCCCTGAAGCTATTTCCGAATCACCTCATATGATCTTTGTCAACTAATTTCGAATAATCCCAATGTGCTAATCAACAACTTCTACACATCGAAACATATAATTAACATCAAAAATTCCTTTTTTAGGAGCTATGCGTTGTCGAGGCAAGTGAAGAAACACTTGATGGAGCGTTGTCTCGCCGCCTGGGAGAAAATAAATAAATTACAAGAGGTCAGTTCAAGCTCGAACTCGATCTGAACGATAAAACCGAAGCCAGAGAGATTGATAAAGATCAACTGACACTGGATAAGAACTGCGCCAATATCAGTCACAAGACGGATCCACTCAGAATAGTCAAGGGGTAAGTCAAAGAAATACTAACGAGGGGTAGGTACACCACTTATAAAGGTTTGGGAATAAGTCAAGAATTATAGTATATTATACAACGAGCGTATAATAATAGCTACGAGCCGTAGGCGAATTGCCTAAATAAATCACCGAGCGAATAACACTATTATACGCGAGTAGTATACTATACTTTCCACGACTACTGAATAATATTCATCAAGTTTTTAAACATTTTGCGACCTTGACAAGAGTTTTCATTGCATATTTCGAAACAAAAGGTGATTTGATTGATGTAATAAAGAATGATGGCTCTCGATTTAAAGGGTGGGTATACCCGTATTTGTTAGTTGGGGAACTTATCAGTTCTAAAAGATTTATATTTAAACTCTAAATCAAGGAAGCATCTGACAGCAGTGAATAATGACTAGAAATTAATGGATATCATTATGGCGAACAAACAGATGTACATATAATGGGTAGATTGTACAATAGTCGAGGATAAAAATTAATATTTCTTCAACTGATTCAATATGAAAACGCAGAAACTCCTCAATCAATCAATTTTAATCACCCACATTTGCTGGCAATGAAATTGAGTGTTTTTTCTTCAACCCCTAATCCGCAACCCCATACAAACTTTTCTCTCCGAAAATTTAATCTCGGCATAATTCTTTTTTTATTGAGTGGATATCAGGAGAAACACAGTTGAAAAAAAATTGAATTGATAGGTGATTTTATAAATACTTATGTATATCTTTCATGTGGTGTCAAGTGAATGAAACGAATTGTTTAAAATATTTTTTTTCTGAAAACCTTCAAATTGGAACAGCTTGTAAATCGTTATTACGAAATTACGAATGAGAGAGGCTTTGTAAGTTAATCTTATTCAATGTCCTATTTGGAAAATTTAATACCCCGTAAAAATATATGCCGTTAAATATATAATAACTTGGGTATATTATTATTATGGCCGCCCGTTTGATTACTTTCCCCGAGTTGAAAACATGACAATCATACCGATTCATACCAGTGAAAGGAAACCATACATTCATTCCGTTAGCTTTTCCAAAATATAAAAATGAGAGATGTAAAATAACGCACAATACGAAATTATTCAAGACAATTCGATTACCACCTTATGTAAAAAAAATTTAAGAAAACCCCGAGCAGGTGCTTTTGTGCACTCCTTCATTGGTGGAGCAAAAAGGCTTTTACCTCACAATTTTGTATGGTACTCGAGATTGATACTAAAAAAAGAATGCAAAAATCTCAGCACAATCGGAATTATATTCGTTAAATTATTTATTAATAATAAAAACTGAATGTGTATCGAATACTGTTATGAGCAAATTGTCAATTTGAATTAAACTTGACAGCTCGCCGATCAACCAACCGTTTCGTTGAGGAAGAATTCGAATGGCCGGAACCACCGGAGGTCGGACGTCATCGTTGATGTACCGACCGGTCAACCATGAACCAACCGCAAAAGCCATTCGAAATCGCTTCAAATATTCACAAGTCCAAAATGAAATTTTTCCGTTACCAATTTTTTCGGTACATGCAGCTCGTGTTTTTAGGAATTTAGGAATTTGACAAAGAAATCATCCGAAATGAATAATCAAATTTTATTCAGGAAATGGAAAAAACTAAAAATCAACCCTAATCTATATTAGCAGGTCTAACCTATATCTTTCGATGAATCCAAAAGTCCGAAAAATAGGGTTTTAGGGACGAGTAGACAAAATTCTATTTTTTTTCAACACGTGAGTATCTTATACATACTTAAATTATGCATCTTAATTGATTAATACTCCATCTATCTATTTCTCTATCCAACTATTGGATAATCGAATCTGATTAGAACTCAATTAGAAGTTTCATGTTAAAAAAATATGTATTGTCAATAAATAATGACTTACTTATCTCCGACTAACTTATCTAAAATATTTAGTTCCAAAATATTTTCTGAAAATTTCCCGCAGTGTTACTGTTTAATTGAAATGGCTAGATATGATTACTTTTGAATGTTTATCCTTCATCAGTACTTCCGAAGAAGTTTGTTTGAGCCAATATTTTTGGCCGAAAATTTGAAAATAGTAAAATAGTACCCGTTCACTAAAAATGATATAGTCCAGTCAAATAAGCATTTAACCTCGGATTCGAGATACCCAGCTGTAAATTTGTAAATACTTTATATTGACTCCCTAAAAGTTGTCTCAAAACCTACATATGGTAGGGTGTGGGAGCAACTATTAAATTTGAGGTGAGGTCGAAGGTCACAAAATCGGTTTTTTGCGCTTTTTTGGAAATATCTCATTTCCTATGAGTTTTTTCTTTTTTTTTAGTTTTTTATCAATATTGTAGAATACAAAATTATCTACAAATTTTGTTTGAAAAAATTTCGATAAGGTGACGGTTTTCGAGATAGAGGGCGTAGAGCGCGCGGTCAGCATCACTTCATCTTCAGGTCAACCGGCGCCTTCGGTCGAAAACGCTCAATATACAGTTGATGAACTATCGCTAAATCAATTTTATGAATATTTTCATTTTTATTAACTATTATGTTATATTTTATAATTTCCACTTTTTATTCAGTATCCATTTATAACAACACTTACCTGCCCATGTAATTGGAGAATTGTTTTTTTTTTCTCTCTTTAGTGGGCTCGCCCTAGGGCATGTACCCAGATCATGGTTTGTTTATTGGAAACTTTACTCGAGACATGTACCAACATCCATGTCCTTGCCGGGATTCAAACCCGGGACCACTGGCATCTCAGGCCAAAGCGCTACCGCTGCGCCACTGTGGCCGACTGGAGAATTGTTAATGAAAATATAGGAATCTATTTGAATTTTAACCTGATTAATAGTAATAACTTCTTACATGATGAAAAAAAAAACAAATAAATAATGAATTAAATCTTTTTGTTAAAAAATATCTTCAATTCATTTATTTTCATTGAAAGTAAAAAATTGTATAAGGGTACAAAAACTACAATTTATAATTTAAATCATCTCTTCCTCTTCATCGTCGTCTTCTGGCTGCTGGTAAATTTCAAACTGGTCTTCATTATCGTCTTAAACGACATTTGTCGCAAGTTCTTCCATGATTTCGGGGTCAAAGGTTCCATCTTCGTCAATGTCGCTCTGATATGGTAGAGCATTGAGACAAGCTTGCCCATTACATTGTCCACAAGCTAAGAGCATTGCAAGCCCGCTTTCCTGCATCCGCATCGCGAACCACAACCACTCTCGCAGTTGCAGAAAATTGTATTTAGCAAATTTTCTGGAGCAGGTGGTAAAATTGTCATGATACGCTCCAGAAAATCATTTCGCATTGCCTAACCCATACTTGGGGTTCCAAATCATGTCCTAACCAAGTTTGAACTTGATAATACACACGTTTGAAATGTTGATGAGCAGCTGCACTTGTCGGTGGAATATTTGAAAGCTGCATAGGTTTATTTTGTAGACGTAATGCATATTGCGAAGATGGTCGAGACTTTTCACCCGATTTCGGGAGCATTATAGACTGCCAATAAGGTTTGAGTTCCACTCTCTAATAACCTCTGGGCCGAACAATTTTCTTCCAAAGGCTGCAGCTAGTTCATCCAAATTTGTCATTTCTCAAAACTTTTAAAATGATTTTTTTCCCTTTTTAAAAGCGCAGAAGTTGTGTCACAGCCACTCAATGCGTGCAGAAAAAAACAAATAATCGGATTATGATTTATTATTATTATTATTATTTACAATATACGAGTTGAGGATACCCTATATAACTCAAAAAAGTAACAAATAACAGCTCTCAGTATAGTGAGAAAGAAATGAAATAAATATTGAATTCCCTAAAGAAAGACAACTACACTGGCAAATTAAAAAGTTAGCTCGGAACAATAGTCATATTGAAGCACCACCTTCCAGGAGTCACTGTTCTTGAAGGCGTTTACACTTGGAGCGTTCACAACATCTTCGGGTAGCATATTCCAAGAGTGGAATATTCTATTGCTCAAGAAATTCTCCCTACTTCTGGAGAAAAACGTTCCCTACTGAGCTTGTAATCATGTCCTCTTAAATGGTTAGCATTCAACGGAAACAGAGCCGACATATCCACCCCAAAAAAACCTCTCACAGCTCTGAACGTAGTTATCATGTCGCCTCTCAACCTACGATTGGCGAATGTATCCAGTTTCATAAGGGCAAGTCGGTCCCGTAGTCAGGTCCTTTATGGTACCGTATGGGATCCGCGTAGCTCTTCTCTGTACTTGCTCTAATAGTCAGCATCTTGAATGAGTATAGGGTGCCAAACTGGACCGGCAAACTCCAATATGGGGCGGATATAGATCTTATAGAGTGATGCTAATGTTTGGTAGCTGCAATGGTTGAAACACTTTTGATTTAAGTTTTCTCTTAATTATTTTTTAATTTTAGTAACGGTTATCAGTATTATTGAATAGCATAGACATATTATAAGTCTATGTTGAAAGATATAGATTCAATGCATGAAGAAAATGATAAATGTAATAATAATAGTCACTAAAAATTGACAAATATTCATAATAATTGATTTATCGATAGTTTCATCACTGTATATTGGTGCTTTTTTCGACCGGAGGCGCCAGTTGACCTGAAGTGATGCTGTGACCACGACTTCTCCGCCCTCATCTCGAAAACGTCCACCTTATCGGAATTTGTTTCAAACAAAATTTGTAGATAATTTGTATTCTACAATATTGATAATACTTAAAATAGGAAAAAACCCATAGGAAATGAGATATTTCCAAAAAAGCGCAAAAAACCGATTTTGTGACCTTCGACCTCAAAATTTAATAGTTGCTTCACACCCTTCCATATGTAGGTTTTGAGACAACTTTTAGGGGGTCAATATAAAAGTATTAACAAATTTCAGCTGGGTATCTCGAATTCCGAGATTTTGGCCAAATTTTGTCTTATTTGACTGACTAATAGCACTTTCTTGCTTGCACAAAAAAAAAAATAAAACCCATGGTTGTCTATTCATGGTCATACATAGAACAGCATGAAAATGTACATTGAAACCCTATCTTATTTTCAGCTCCATACCATATGAATCATGGCTAGAACACCCTCCCGCTACACCAACTCCTAGCAGACAGTGAACTTCAGGATACATACAAACTTCGCGAGGCTCTATTTGTGGTGAGAGAAAGATCTCGCAATGATATGAGAGCTCAAAGAGACACAGTCGACTTTACTCTCAGAAAAAGGATTTATGAGACCCAAAAGGCAAGAAACGAACTGGAGTGGCAGCAAAAGAAGATGAGGAAGAGATGGAAAGGTACAATCGGAAATAATTAACTTGGAAAACTCTATTCAAGACAAAGTAGACGCTATGAAACTCGCTGAAAACTAGACTGGAAAACCGGTCGTATAGACCTGGCTTTGAACTTGCAAGAGATGAAGTAGAGAATGGTCTGAAAGACGAGGTCATGCAGTTGAAACAGACTTTAGCAGATTTTCAACAAGCTGAATTGTGCCAAAGCAACTTATAACGCTCTGGAAGATCAACAGTTGATCATTGATAAAGATTTGGCAAATAAAAGTCAAATCTCTCATGACTGATGTGAGGTGTTTGGACATGAGGATCAGGCTAAGAACTGGAGATTTTGCTGGGCCGAGCGACTGATACTGACAGGAATATTGTTTGACTAGATGGAACAAGAAATTCCACCGAATTAGAAAATTTATACTCTCTCCAATAATGTGTTCAGTAGCGAGGAAATGTTAGTGATGGTTTGTACTTCTGCTCTGTATAATTGTTTGGATCTATGAAGTGTGTACCTATCAAAATAATATATGTACGTGACGATCTTTCAATTTTCAATTTGTGTACAACAAAATTGAAATCCTTTATGAGACACGGTTAAGATACGAGAAATGATAAGAAATAGAGCCATATAACCTACAAAGGAAAATAATTGGAAATAACATTAGATTTTCATTTGTCTTAGAATTCATTGGCACATTCCTATCGAAACATTTGAATATCGGTGTCAGTATTGCTCGCAGTGGTCTGAAGACTTGAAACCACTAGAGTTTTGTTTCTGGAGCTGGATTGAAATGCCATCTACAATGTAAACGTTCTCAAGCAAGCTCTATATTCTCATAGGGAATACTACCATCAATATTAAAGCGAATAAAAACACTACACACTACTACAACAACAAAAGGCAAGTTCAAAGGAGGAATAAAAAATTTAAAAAAAAACTCTATTCAAACGAAATCTCCAAAGTTTTTACAATATTGCTCGATATGAAGGAGTCTTAATTCACTTAACAAGTCCGGAAAATAGGTTTTTTCTACTTTCCCGCACTCATTTTAAATTGAAACACCCTCCTGGTCCAAGAGCATGAATTAAGTATTTTGTATCTGAATATTGAAGGTATTTATTCGAATAGTTTTAAGTTTCAATTTTGTAAAAATGTTTTCCCTGTGCTCTGGTATCATACGACAAAATAGTATGGTACCCCGTTTTGCACCAACCTCAGTTAGCGACTTTTTTGTTTCATGTATTGTATTTTATTAGCTCTCAATTCAAAATAATATATTTTAGTTTAGAAAGTGTCACTTTCCCGCACTAGTGTTTTATATTTTCAATGAGCTTTTTGCGGTCGTAGAAAATAGTTTTTTTCCTAACAAGTGCGGAAGTGATATTTTCCCGCACGGAACTGCCGTTACCCCAACGACGCGAAGCGAGTTTGGGTAAGCAGTTGAGTGCGGGAAAAACACTTCCGCACAAGTTAGGAACAATATTTTTTCTACAAGCGCTTATACGAGATCGATTTCAACACACAGATCAATGTTAATTGATCATTCTAATAAACATGAATGACAAAAGTCTCTGACAAGTCGTTCACATGCCGTTTCCATAGTAACGTCGTCGGTGCATAGAGATATATCATTATTCAGTTTATTCTTTAGAAAAGCGTGCGAGAAAAACCCTTGCTAATCCATTACCACACGCATTTGCCTGCGGTAGGGAGTGGAAGTAAGTATAGTCCGTTCACGAAAGGTTGAGCCGTCGGTTGGCCATGGAATTTGGCATATTCCACTGTGTATATTAAAATTTTAGGTTAGTTCTTTTTATTTCTTGTCAGATTGATACGCAATGTTGTTAAATATTGCATGAGTTGTCTGATAACTCGCAAGCTCGTCGGACGAGGCCCGGTACATTCGGCAACATTGAATTTTATTTTACTTTATGACAGTAAATACTGCCAACTTCAGATGAATAAAGAAACGCCTACTATGTGCTCAACTTTCGTGAACGGACTATATATATACCCCTTCACGAAAGTTTGAGCGCATAGTAGGCGTTCCTTTATTTATCTGAAGTTGGCAGTATTTACTCTCATAAAGTAAAATAAAGTCAACGTTGCCGAATGTACCCGGCCTCGTCCGACGAGCTGGAAAGTTATCAGAGAATTCTATACAATATTGACAACATTGCGTATCATCTGACATGAAAATAAAGAACATAACCTAAAATTTTAATATACATAGTGAAATATGCCAAATTTCCATGGCCAACCAACTGCTCAACCTTTCGTGAACGGAGTATACATACTTTCCAGGCTAAGCCGAAAATGCTACTTTCTCAAAGAAAAAGGGTCCGGGAAGAGGGTACATTCCGGACTATTGGCGAAAATATTAGTAGTATTATTCCATGAGTTTGAAAACTGATGAGATGTATGTTCAATACTTTTACTCTGTTATCGATCACTAGATCAGAAAAAATTTAAATCGAGAAACAAATTTGCTAGCGATCAGTGCTATGAAAAAGTCGCTCTTCGATGCACTTATTTTCGCCAAATGATTCTTGACACTAAAAATTGGGGCAAACCTTCCAGCGGTGCTATCATCACAATATTTTCGATGCCACTTCATATTCAAATGAATTAAACTTCACTAGTCCTGAAGATTCAGGTTTTGCTCATTCAAGGCTTACGAACGACCGGACAGAATTTTTACATGATTATTTAAAAAGAACGAGAGCACAAACAAGCTGGCCCCAAGTCAGTTTTTTTCGACTTTTTTATAGATAATGATTATGATGATTCATCAGTCTCGTCTTTTGATTTTTTTGCATTCCAGATCGAATTATGTACCGGTTAAAACTTATCTACAAAAAAAGCATAGGTATACTTATTTCAATTATGCTTTAATCGTGATCCGAGTTCGTCTATATTAAAACATCATCATAAAAATAAATTAAACTATCAATGAACATTCAAAAATTAGCAATTCATTCATTTGGTGCGGAACTCCTGTGTAATTATAAAATAAAAAAAATAATTATAATTCCAAAAATAAGCGATTAACACCAATTCAAAAGTCGGAGTGGAATAATCAATTTTACAGAGTGGCGCCGACACATTAGCAAACTAATTGGAACCAGAGGCTTTTATGTACGTACATGCGCTTGTAAGGAACACGCGTAAGTAGGTAGGTAGTCAATTTCTTATGGGGAATCCCGCAGAATGTTGATTTACGGTATTTCACATTCTTGGCCCGAAGCTTGAGAAAAGAGCAATTAACATGATAACATTGGCAAACCGGGTGTTCTGGCTTATCCGACACCTGGTAACCGGCTCCTGCAGTTCTGGATTTTACGACTGTCGTCATGAATACGCATATAATATCACATTAATGCATTCGAAAACGATATTTCTGATCCATGGCAGTGGCGTATCGGTCCCCACGTCCCCCATCTACTGTATTGCGAATTTAATGGAATTTGTAGTAAATCCGGTAGAATGGGATGTCTATTTATCAAACTTAGTTGAATTTGGTATAGGATGAAAATTCAAGTGGGCAACGAAGTTACGAGTATTTCAATAGAATTCTAGTTTTTGTTCTC